>JARVZY010003297.1:55000-71832 GCA_030686995.1 Artemisia argyi | reverse complement strand
AAAAATGTGAGGTTCGGCTTTAGATTTGATAGGAAAAGCATTTACTATTAGTGCTTATGAGTGTACCGGTAGCATTTAGATTCTAGAACTTGCGTTAGTGATGCATCCCGAGACCGCTAGTGAGACTACATTCGTGTGGTAGGATTTACTACATGATAAGAGGCATTAGGATCACCCTTGTGTTAAACCCGTATTATAATTACTTGACCATTTAAGTCATATTACTTGGCTAGTTAAGTCAACTAATTTTTCCCACACCCTTAGCGTTGTACTCATTTTTAGTACACGATACCCCTAGTACACCCATCCGAGCCTATCTTTTCGTTTCTAACTTTAAGCATCTTACTTAAAGGAAGAATTTGTTACACCCGACTTAAATGTACAACCAAATCGCCTTAGCCTTCCGTGTATGCGCTCATCTTTAGTGCATTATTGTTATTTGTTAAACCCTAAGTTAACTTTCTAATTGATTACATGGTTGCTAAGTCGAGTCATATCCTTGTACATATTGTTTTGGGACGATTGGGACTCATGGGCAAGTACTTATTTTATGGAGTAATGGGGAAGAACATAATATTATTACCCCCATATGTACGTTAATCTTAAAAGTGCTCCAAGTGTTTTGATTTTCTTAATTCGAGTCATTAGAATAGTTAAATGTAAAGTATGTAAAGATTCAAGTGTAAGGGGAATGTTCATTCCCTATGATGTATTATTTTGGATGGTAGGGTAAGAGTGTATGCAAAAAAAAAAAAAAAAAAAAAAAAAAAAAAAAAAAAAAAAAAAAAAAATCGAAAAAATTAAGAAAAAGAAAAAAAAAATAGAAAAGGAAAAAGAGAAAAAACATACGGACTACCATCCCTTTTCATTCTATGTTCATTTTATGTTTTTGTTATTTTTCATTTATTAGCTTAAGTCGAGTCTAGTCTTGGCTTAGCAACGCCATCTTGTACATGTAATTAACCAAAATTGTTAACTCGCCACCAGTAAAACTTCCTTTATCCAACAAAACCGTGTAATTCATATCCCTATACCTAACGTTACAACCCTTTAAAAGACCTCTTTGATAGTTTATCCTAGGTGCTTACGCCATGTGGTGGAGGTTTGATCCTTTCCCAAGCCTATGGTAATCTATTTTGCTATGACAGGTAGTGAGAGATATCTTCCATTTCCATAATTTTATATTACTTTATTACACCCGAGAGATGTGAGTATCTAAACACTATTTGTGAGGTGCTTGTGTATGACCTCCGTGCTTGTCTATTGGTCTTTAGTGGAACGATTATTTGTTGTAATTACTTTTATATTAGTGTTAAATGACCCCTAACTTGTCTTTTGAGTAGAATTAAAGCGCATTTGCTTGAGGACAAGCAAATCTCAAGTGTAAGGGTATATGATGAGGCGAAAAATGATCCGTTTTTAGGGGGTCATTTAAGCCCGAATCCGACTTTATTTGATCAAATATTGCCCTAAATCGTTCCTTTTGTGATTTTAGGTACTTGGAGAGTGAATTCTGAAAAAGAAGCCATTTCGGACGTTTTTGGAGCATAAAAGTGAAGAAAACGGCAAAGTCTCAAAATTCTATGCTGGGAACAGTGCATGAAGGCGTCAAGAATTGCTCTTGACGGCGTCAAAGTCCCAAGAATAAAATACCGTGGTTGCTGACGGCGTCACATAGGCCGTCATAAGTAGATCAAGGCCGTCCGAGGAAGTATTTGGCGGCGAGATGACGGCGTCACACCATTGCTCTTGACGCCGTCACCCCAGTTTTCCTATATATAGTTTTCTAGTTTTTTCATTAAAAAAAGAGGAGAAGTTTTGGTGAAACCCTAAAGACGAATTTGGTGCATCTTTTACAGGTTTTTCAAGGGTTCCAAACCCTTGATACCTTGCATTGTAATTGAGATAAGTGTTCTTCTAATTCAATCAATATGTCTATGTGTTGGTTGTCTATATCTTGTTCTTGTCTCAATTCCATTATGCTAGGCTAGATCTCTTTTGTGTTTGCTTAGATCTAATGAAACCTAAATATTGATTATGTGTTGATTACTTGTTTATTCTTGTCTTGGATGAATGATTTTATATGTTAGGCTTAAGAAAACTGGCAGATCTCCAAATGGTAACATGCTTGAACGTCTTAAGAAACATGAACCGAGGCGTACTAGGTCTTTATTGGTTGTATTTAATGCATGAGCCACTGTTTACAATCCCTATAGTTGTGCTGGATCATGGTGTAGGAGGAGATAAGAGCTCATAGAATTGGGGAGTTATGTATGCCACCCCATGAAAGGTATTAAGGAATACAATCCGTCATCCATACAATTATAACAAGTAATTAACGTGTAAAAGATATCTAGGGAGTAGTGAAGTCTAAGTAAACACATTTTCTCCAATTACTGCTCACAACCTTAGTATAAATAAGTTTAATTTCATTTTTAGTATTTTATTTTAATTGCATCTTAGTTTTGAGTTAGTTGAATAGCAACTAATTCCGCCCACTCTTCCAAAAACCGATATTTTAATTGCTTTCTAAAAAATATAAAAATACAAAAATAATCATCCCTCATCTTTAGAACTAGTAATTAGGTTTTCTAATCCTAGCGACACTATTCCTAAGCTGAACGATCAATCCCCCGGTACTTGTCACTATACTATACTACAACGATCAGGTACACTGCCTGGTGGGGGTTGTAAGCTTCTCGAGATCCCTCGAGAGGTAAAGCCTGTTGCGATTCCCACGCATCAGTAGCACACATAATTTTATTCGACCTGATGTAGTCGAGAGAATGTGTTTACCTATCAAACCAACGAAGGGATTCAAAGTCTATATTGGGAGTGGAGAGACATTGTTGTGTGAAAGTGTTTGTTCGAGCGTTACTCTTCACATGCAAGGAGTAAAAGTGGAGGTCGATTTGTATGTACTGCCGATGAAAGGACTCGACGTGGTGTTAGGAATTCAATGGCTCCAAACCTTGGGAAAAGTGACGCATGACTATGCGGCACAAACCATGGAATTTACCCTTCATAACACCAGTTGTTTGTTGAAAGGAGATGCATCTCTTCGCATGAAGAAAATTAACCTTCATCAGATGCAAGCATTGCTGGATCATGATGAGGTCTATGGGGTTTATGAGATTCATAGTTTGGAAATGGCAGCAGACGGAGGAGAGTTGTAACCTGGGGATGGGGATTTAGAGAATGTCGAGCTTACGCGTCTGCTTGAAAGGTTTGATTCACTATTCCAGGTGCCTACTATTTTACCTCCTCATCGTTCTATCGATCATCGTATTCATTTGTTACCTGATACTAAACCAGTAAATGTACGACCTTATCGTTATCCACATTATCAAAAGGGTGAGATGGAAAAGTTAGTTACAGAGATGCTTGAACAGGGGATTATTCGTTATAGTCAAAGTCCTTTTTCTTCTCCCGTGTTGTTAGTTAAAAAGAAGGATGGAAGTTATAGATTTTGTGTGGATTATCGAGCATTAAATGCAGTTACCGTTCATGATAAATTTCCCATTCCAACAGCGGATGAGATGTTTGATGAGCTTGGGGGAGCGATTATTTTTACTAAATTAGATTTACGAGCCAGGTACCATCAAATACGAGTACATGAGCGTGATGTGTATAAAACGGCGTTCCGAACACATGATGGTCATTATGAGTTTTTGGTTATGCCTTTTGGGCTTACCAATGCTCCTTCCACTTTTCAGGCCACTATGAACCGTTTGTTTTCACCTTATTTGCGTAAATTTGTGATAGTTTTTTTTGATGATATTTTGGTTTACAGTACCACGCATGTGGCTCATTTGGAGCACTTGGAGTGCGTTTTTCAGTGTTTGCAGGAGCATCAATTTTATGTGAAACGTTCCAAGTGTGTATTTGGGGCCAAATCTCTCGAATACTTAGGACATATTATCTCAGGTGACGGGGTAAGGATGGATCCTAAGAAGATAAAGGTTGTACGGGAATGGCCTGAGCCAACAAATCAACGTCAAGTACGGGGGTTTTTAGGGCTTGCGGGGTATTATAGGCGTTTTATTCAAGGATATGCGACTGTGGCAGCACCTCTAACTGATCTTTTGCGAAAAGATAGTTTTAAGTGGGGTGTACGGGAGACGTCAGCCTTCGAGGAGCTTAAGCAACGGTTATCTACAGCACCGATTTTGAATTTACCAGATTTTAATGAGATCTTTGTAGTGGAAGCAGATGCATCTGCCAATGGGATAGGCGCGGTATTACTTCAAAATAGTCGGCCTATTAGTTATTTTAGCCGTAAACTGGGTCCAAGAATGCAATTAGCGGCCACGTACCAAAAGGAGTTGTTTGCAATAGTGGAAGCGGTTTATAAATGGCGTCAATATTTGGTGGGGCGGCGCTTTATAGTTCGAACCGATCATAAGAGTATTAAGGAACTTATGCAACAAGTGATACAGACACCAATTCAACAAAAATATGTCCGAAAGTTAATGGGGTTTGATTTCAAGGTCGAATATAAACCGGGAATATCGAACCAAGCGGCTGATGCCCTATCCCGTATGTATGAGGATGAGGAGACGGTTAGTGCATCCTTTCTAGCCCTTAGCCAACCAGTGATGGGGATTCTTGAGGATTTGAAGGAGGAGAACGCATCCTTGGAGGAATTGTGTAACTTGCATCATCAATTGGATATGGGGACTGCTCCAAGTGGGGTTCGAAGAGAACAAGGACTTATAATTTTTCAGGATCAATATTATGTGGGGAAGGACTCAAAATTAATAAAGCTGTTGTTACAGGAGTTCCACGATACGCCTTGTGCCGGGCATGGGGGAGTAAAGAAAATGTTAGTAGGGCTTTCGGGATTATTTTATTGGCCGGGAATGAGGAAGTCCATAGAGGAGTATGTTAAGCAATGTTTAGTTTGTCAACAGACTAAGTATTCAACACAAGTGATGGGTGGTTATCTTCAACCCTTACCAACACCAGTTGCTGTATGGGAAGATGTGTCAATGGATTTTATAACAGGGTTGCCGGTTTCTAAGGGGTTAACTGTCATTTTAGTGGTAGTGGACCGATTCTCTAAGTACGCTCATTTCGGATCCTTACCAACAAACTTCAATGCTCATAAAGTGGCTGAACTGTTTTTAGAGATCGTGATAAAACATCATGGGATACCAAAATCAATTGTTTCTGATCGTGACCCTATTTTTGTCAGTAACTTTTGGACGCAATTATTTCAGCTTAGTGGGACACAATTGAACCGTAGCACGGCGTATCACCCTCAGACGGACGGGCAAACGGAAGTGGTTAATCGGGGTCTGGAACAATATCTTAGGGCCATGGTGTCGGATCGTCCAAACCAATGGGTGCGTCTTTTGCCATGGGCCGAGTTTTGCTACAACACAAGCTATCACAGTAGCATTAAAATGTCGCCTTTTCAAGCTTTATATGGTAGATTACCATTGACATTAATACCCTATCCACCGGGATCATCTAAAGTTGCTGCTGTGGATGAACTATTGGTAGAGCGTGATGGGTTAATGCGGCGTCTTAAGCAGAATCTAGCGGAGGCAAGAAATAGAATGGAGGTGAAGGCTAACCGTAATCGGCGTGATGTGGAATTCAATGTAGGGGACAAAGTGCTTGTTAAGCTTCAGCCTTATCGACAAATCACAGTTGCTAAGCGTCTTTCAAATAAGCTGGCCAAGCAGTTTTATGGTCCATATGAGATAGTTGAACGAATAGGGAAAGTGGCTTATCGACTCGCTCTTCCTAGTACCAGCAAAATTCATCCGGTTTTTCATGTGTCGATTCTTAAACTCTTTTCAGGAAATGGGAAGGAACCTGTAAGTGAATTGCTTGAAGAATTTCAAGAGGGGCAGCCATTGGAAAAACCTGTAGCTATATGTGACTCGAGGTTAGTATTGCGCAACGGGAGTTTAGTTCAGCAGGTCCTAGTGCAATGGGATGGAAGGTCTCCAGAGGATGCAACGTGGGAATGGATGTTGGATTTCAAGGACACTTACCCTTCGTATAACCTTGAGGACAAGGTAATTTTCGAAGAAGGAGAGAATGTTACGCCCACGAGTGATGGGTTGGATCATGGGAATCAGACCAAGAGTGATGGGTTGGGTCGTGGTAAGCGGACCAAGAAAGTACCAGGCTGGCAGAAGGCGTATGTGATGGGCTAAACTTTTCTGTCATGTTTATCTAATTATTAGGAAAGTATCATTGTTTAGGAATGTTTTTGTATTCGTCTTGTGTTACAAGTTAGGGTTATTGGGTATTTATACCGGAATATTATTAATGAATGTTATGTTCTGTGAAGTAAATCTCTGATCTTTTCTCTCTTTTTCTTACGGAGCTCGCACACGCTATAGTGGTGCTACCTTGGTACGGTTTAGGGCGTATCATTCAGTAACGGGCACCATTCACTCAACTCCCAATCCAACATATCAATACCTCTACTTTGCAAAAATTCTTAAATTAGCAGATAATCTTCCTTTTAAGTAACTCCCAATCCAACATATCAATACCTCTACTTTGCAAAAATTCTTAAATTAGCAGATAATCTTCCTTTTAAGTAACTCCCAATCCAATATATCAATACCTCTACTTTGCAAATATCACAAGTTTACATTCTGTCACGATGTTGTAACACTTTTACATATTAAGAACACCACAATAACTACAGGGCATGTTTGCATAGCAGAATGATTCATGCCGATTACAACTTTTAGTTTTACATCTTATTTTGTTTCTAGTTTCTTACTAGATTGTTATTTTGTTATTAATAAAATGCCTTAAAAAAAAAAAAAAAAAAAAAAAAAAAAAAAAAGCTTTACATCTTTTTATTGAACCAATAGACACCTTTGTTGTTGTCTTCGCCTTCATCAGACTCAACAAAAAAGCACTCAGTTGCTTCCCTCCACATTGCTTTGATTATTGGGGTGTCATCAAACTGATAGTATTCTCCTAAAATTGGTTTGATTGCCTTTGTTGCTTATAATGAGGAATTGTGAACACCAAATGATGGACTACATGTGTGTCGGTGATGTGATTAAGAATTGTGTTTAAGATGCCATAATCTCTATCAATTGTAGACAGTGCTCCTCTCAACCAGTCCCATTCAGTGGAGTCATAGTGAGGTAGTGATCGGTGAGTGTGGTGCAACCAAGTGATGACAGCCAGGAATCCATAGACGATAACCAAAGGTGCGAAGTATATCAACACTAGCCATGTGAAACCTTGTGTCAAGGCCACTTTATAGAGCCCATAACTTGTTACTAAGAGTCCAACGTCGGTTAAGAGTATTTGGAATCGCTCCCGATCGCTGTAAATTGGACTCTTTGGATCAAAATGGTTGGCAAATTTCTGATACTTTCTGCCCGAAACATTAAAACAGACTAGCAGGTCCCCGCGCGATGTAGCTGCGGGCACCCTGTAATTTAATTTTTTCGATTAATAATTTATTTTATTTGTACGTTTTTTGGCAATAGCTTTACTGATTAGTTTTTTATAGAAAAAGTTTGATGAAATTTTGCTTTGTTTGTATTATTTTATTTATTATTTATTTTATGTTTTTGTTTAGTAGTTTGCTTGGTTTGTACAATATGTGAACATATTTTAGTTTATTATGTTCTTTTTGACAATAAATTTACGGATATCAAAAATTTCGTTTAGCTCGTGTCCGTTCGGGCTCGAGCCCGTTTGACCCGTGCCCGTTCGGGCTCGAGCCCATTTGGCCCATTGCCCGTTCAGGCTTAAAAATTTGTATAACATGCTTTATTATTTGTATTAGTGACATTTAATGTAGGAATTGTGTTTAAGTTGGTTATACAATATGTTTGATAATTTGTATTTCTTTTGTAAGGAGTGTTTTAATAAGTGTATTAATTGTATTTATTGACTATTTAATTAATTGTATTTAATATACATAATGATCAATTTTAAGTCATTAATTTTCAATTTTAAGTCATTAATTTTAAACTTTAATGGCAAAAACAAAGTGGTGTGTACATGTAGCTATTAAATTTGTAAATGTCTAATTGTGTTGAATCACTTGTACTTTTAGCATTGAAAAGTGTAATGCTTAATTTTAAGTATTCTATTAATAGTAGGCATTCATGCTTTATAATATAGTATGATATACAGGAGCCAGCCTAAAGTACATAAAATTATAAGCCTAGAAAGACGGCCAGGTGGGGTATTAAGAAGTCTTGCAGAAGCATTTAGGCTAGACTTCTTTCTTGGGATGAAAGATTGATCTTTCTCGAGTGAAGCAGTGTTTGAATGGGGACGACGGTGACTATATTTCCATGAAAAATAAAGAGCAAGCATACCAGTGTGTAGAAAGTAGCCAATAGTGTCATTCAACCATGGATATTCACTAAAAGCTTGATGACCACACTCATGGCCAATAACCCACAAACCCATCTGGACACTACCTTGGAGGATCCAATAAACGGGCCAAGCCATGTAGGAAAAAGGTGTCTGAAGGGGGGCAATATAGGTTGCCGCGACGTAATAAAACAAGGAAGAGCAAAATAAGTCGACAAAAAGATAAGATGAAGATTTGATCAGGGATCGATTGAAACAGTGGGGTGGTATGGCGTTCTTTATATCACCAAGAGTGAATGGTGGAATTGAAGATGGGGCTCGTTTCACAACTTCACTGCCTGAGTTACTTTTTTCTCTGGCACGGCCACCTGAACCCATTTTGTAACTTATTTTTTCCTGCAAATAGTAGACAAGTTATAAAACAGTACTTCTGTATAAGTATAAGAATCAAAACTTAATGTGTACTCGATCTATATATTGCAATATATCTACTTGCATGATCTCGTTTATAGGTTTTGTAAGGGTTATAATTTGATTATGGTGTTGGTATTGGTTTCGATATTTGAAGAATTTGAGGATTGGTTTGATTATACTTGGTTTTGCATTGGTGTTGGTGATGTTATAGTGACTATGTCTTGAACAGTTATGTGTAGCATATCGACATCAACAACATGTTTTGGTTCTTCCTGATTTCACTTGATTATGTCTGGTTCTGCATTTGGTTATGTTTGGCTCTACTATGGCTCTCCATGTGTCTGTCTACTTTGTCTGTCAGTGCTCTTCAGCTGGTTCTACTTGTTTTACTCTCGTTCATCTCCGTATTTATGTTGCTCTGACTTTGGTTTTGCAATGACTTTTTGGTACATATGTTTCAGACTTGACTATTATCGCCTTTTTACAGTTTTGATTGCATCGGATTAAGACTCCGTCTAAGACCGAGTTTGCACTCTGGGACTTTTCGCTATTCGATTTATTTATCACTTTTTTTTTTTGACAAACTCTTAATGCTTACGGCTAGAGCCTTGCGAGTTTGAGAAAGGATGTTAGCTAATAAGGCCTATAGGCCCGGCCTGTTGTTTAGGTCCGTCTAATTTAGGGTTAGGTTTGTTTATTCTCAATGTATTCTCATTTGTTTAGTGAATTTGAATAATGGCTATGTTTGGCGCGGAGCTTTTTTGTAGCTTTTTGGGGTAATGAGCGGTGAGAATGAGCTTTTTTATTTTTGATGTTTGTTTGGCATGAGAGCTGTGGGCTTTGCTATTTTTTAGGAAAGCTCATTTTCCCAATGCTTCTTTATGAAGCTGTGAGCTTTTTTGGCTACAGCTCACAGCTACTGCTCACTGCTACTGCTCACAGCTATTTTTGCCAAACATAGCCAATATATTTTCGGTATTCCTTTTGATATCTACATGATGAAGATTTGATCAGGGATCAATTGAAACAATGGCGTGGTATGGCATTCTTTATATCACCGAGAGTGAATGGTGGAATTGAAGATGGGGCTCGTTTCACAACTTCACTGCCTGAGTTACTTTTTCTCTGGCACGGCCACCTGAACCTATTTTGTAACTTATTTAGTAGACACGTTATAAAACAGTACTTCTGTATAAAAGTATAAGAACCAAAACTTAGGCATTGCGTTTTTGCACACCATCCTTTTGGTCATTACACACCAACGTGGTCCATTCTTGCTAAAATACAAAAGTACTCATGTGGTCCATTCATGCCATCCTAAATGACAAAAAACTTCAACGTGGTCCATTCTTGCTAAAATTGCTTATGTAGTTTTTATAATCCTATTTAACATATTAATTGTTCATAAATTATAAAAAAAATGTTCATTCTACTTGCATTAAGAATAACTCATGGTCATTTAGACACGTCACCAATTTATATGAAAGTTAATTGTTTGTATCATATTTATATGTGTAAAAATATGTAGGAAGGATTACCGCACAATTGTAATTAAAAAGAAAATTATTTTTATAAACACATATATAAACATGAACTAAATGATTTTCATTAATTTTTTCAAATCAAGATAGTGTTATTAAAAACGGGTCAAAACAACCCGGGTTTCTAAAACCGGGTTAACCGGTTTGACCCGCCGGGTTTTGAGTGACCCGGGTCAACCCGGTTCTCGAAACCCGGCCGGGTTTTATTTTTTCAAAATATTTTAATAAAAAACCGGGTTGACCCGGCGGTCCAACCGGTCGAACCGGTTGACCCGGTGCCCGGTGACTCGACCGGGTCGATTTCGAACCCGGTTTTCAAAACATTGAATAAAAGACAATAGACTAAAGGACAAAATATACTAAAAGACAAAATTAGATATCTAATATGGGTGGTGTGGGAAGACCATAACCCAAAACTTAATGTGTACTCGATCTATATATTGCAAGATGTCATGGTGAGATCTGAGCTTTTTTATTTTACTTTTTATTATTTCTCTATTTGTATATCTTAACCAAATTAGGAGTATATCATACGTACTACTTTAAGTAGCCATGTGTGCAAGATCCTGGTTGACATTTCTGATATTATATTGCTTGATTCCCGCCAAAATAAAGAGCTATAAAAAATCTTAACGTGACTGGAAGTGCATGAAACTTGAAGTATCACCACGTAACTCATGTTCTATATATTTTATAGATATATTATATAATTAAAATCTAAAGGAGAAATGAATTACAAACAGTAACTCTTCGCCTCTTAGGCACATAATTAGTCCAAACAATGATCAAATTAGTTCTGGCAATAAACCATAAGTCCATAATCAAAGCAAATGCATCGGTCCTTATTCAAAAAGCTTGAAATCTAAGTTTTTGTAAGCGTCAAAATGTAAGTACCATATGTGGCAATCAAGAACCTTATAATAATGAAAATATGTATATATATATATATATATATATATATATATATATATATATATATATATATATATATATATATATATATATATATATATATATATATATATATATATATATATATATATATATATATATATATATATATATATATATATATATATATTTTATCCTATAGACCACAATCAAGAAACCTTACCCGTTATCAACTACTATATATGGCTACCTAAGCCGTTATTAACTACTATTGGTACCGTGAATATTGGAGTATTAACAAAAGAAATCCGTGTAAATATTTGAACAATCGATTTTGAAATTAAAGATACATTTAAGTGAAAGTTTATGTGACTTGTTGAGATAAAAAAAAAAAATACTGTACAGTTGTTATTAATAGATAATCAAATACTAGCGAACACGAAAATTTATCAACATGTAAAGGTTGTTTATAAAGCTTTTAATAAGGGAACGGGATTTTTTAAAGGGTGTTTATACATCTTAAACGATAGTAGTGATTTTTTTTTATCCACTAGTGCATTTTGTATAAATAATTCAGTAGATAATCAAGTTTCACGTGGAAAGCTTGCAGAATTGATTAATGGCAATACATACCAACTATATTACCAAGGGAACTAAACTTCAGGAAAATGTTTATACTATAAAAGCATGAGAAGCCTTAAAGAGAATCATCACTTCATCAGTACAAAAGAAAACTAGCTCACCGCATTATCACTTCTCAACTGAGGTCTTCTTTCTTTCCTTGAAGTTTATATTTTCGTATTACATTCTCACTCTAATTATAGTTTACAAATATCTTATATTAATCTTGATATATTTGCAGGTTAATCAGATATCAAAAACATGGGTGCAGGTGGTCGGATGTCGGATCCATCTGAGGGGGATAAGATCCTCCAACGTGTCCCAGTTGATCCACCATTCTCATTAAGTGATCTAAAGAAAGCAATCCCAACCCATTGCTTTGAGCGATCTGTCATACGTTCATCTTACTATGTTGTTCATGATCTCATTATTGCCTATGTCTTCTAATTCCTTGCCAACACATACATTCCTGTCCTTCCTACTTCTCTAATTTACTTAGCCTGGCCCGTTTAGTGGTTTTGCCAAGCTAGTATCCTAACTGGCCTATGGGTAATTGGTCATGAATGTGGTCACCACGCCTTTAGCGAGTTCCAGTGGATTGATGACACTATTGGATTCATTCTCCATACTGCCCTCTTCACTCCTTATTTCTGTTGGAAATACAGCCATAGAAATCATCATGCCAACACAAATTCACTTGATAACGACGAAGTTTACATTCCTAAACGTAAATCAAAAGTTAGGATGTACTCAAAGATTCTTAATAATCCACCTGGTCGAGTGTTCACATTAATATTTAGGTTCACCCTTGGATTTCCTTTATACCTTTTAACTAATATATCTGGAAAGAAGTACATGACGTTCGCAAACCACTTTGATCCACTAAGTCCAATTTTCACGGACCGTGAAAGGATTATGGTTATTGTATCGGATATTGGTTTTATTGGCCTTTTTTATGCAATTAAACTTCTTGTAGCAGCAAAAGGCGCTGCTTGGGTAACGTGCATATATCTACTACCGGTGCTCGGCGTACATATCTTTTTTGTTTTGATCACGTATTTGCACCACACCCATCTCTCTTTGCCTCATTATGATTCCACAGAATGGAACTGGATTAGAGGGGTATTATCAACAATCGACAGGGACTTTGGATTTCTCAATAGGGTTTTCCATGACGTTACCCACACTCACGTCTTGCATCATTTGATCTCGTACATTCCACATTATCATGCAAAGGAGGCAAGGAATCTAGGATTGCGGTAGGAGAAGGAGACTCTTGGTCGGTCTATGATGTTAAGAAGCATGCTTATGACACTAATGAGGAACCGACACCTCATTGGGTAGATTTGAATAGGAGACCATCTAGATACGGACCTTGGGTTAATGGAGACTTTATAGGACCTCAACGCCCATTTCATTTAGAAGAGGAGTTTATAAATAAAGCGCATTCGGTAGAGCAACTCATAGCTAGGGATGAAGAACTAAACCCTTTTGAGGATTCCTTAGTCTTTAGGAAAATGATTGAATTCCTAGGAGTGATGCCTATCAATTTAGGAATGAACAAGTGGAAAAGGGAAGGGGATAAGTGTAAATGGAATGTGGACAAGCCACCTAAGGAGGGTGACGGATCATGGCATATGAAGATGATTCTATATGATCCGGATGGAGAAAAGTTTGAGAAGTCATACCGTACCAAGAAAACCGATAGGAAATTGAAACCTAAGTTTGATCCTAAGGATGTCCTCGACGAGGAGCTCACACGTATAGGATAGCCCATGACCTTGAGTCTAGCTACAAGACTCGTAAATAAAGAAAAGCGCTTCTTGGGAGGCAACCCATGTTTTGTGTGTTTTTATTTGTTTGATTTTTATTTATTTGATTTTATTTCTTTCCGTATGCGTGTTTAATTTTATTGTTGGTAGATCATGTTTCAAAGTAAATTGTGAAAATGCTTTATTTTGTTTTTAACTTCGTCTTAATTACATATAAAGGTATTTTGCAAAAGCTAAGTGTAAGGGAAATCCAAATTTGTTTATAAGAAAGAAAATGAGCATGATTCACTATAATATTAAATGAGCATGTATATATTAGTATTTGTTAGAGTCAAATGCTTGTATCGAGTCATAATGATGTTTTGCATGATTTTTCAGGAAATAAGGCATAAGTTTTTTCAGAAATTTTCCGGAAACTTAACATGAGATTTTTCCAGGAACATTCTGACGGCGTCAGGAGTTACAACCTGACGGCGTCAGGTACTAAAATTCTGAAATTTTTTTGCGAGTTGTGTTTAAACCGGAATTTTAAAGTTTTTGTTAATTCTTTAGTTTTATAAACTCCAGGAAATCTGCAAACATTCATTCCACAAGCATTATATCTTAAATTGTTTTCTAGGATTTTTTAGTATATATATAGATTGCCGCTGATTTTAAGCGAGGTTTGTCTTGATTGTTTTCTCAGGTTTAACAGGTTATATATGACAAGAAGATGATTTATATTTCTGTAGGGAAGCTTTCAAAGTTCATTTTCCTGGAGGAAGATCTAACCTTGTTGACACACTATCCACACCGAACGAATCAGGGTAGTATTTGTTTTCATTCTTTTACCTGTTTTACTTTTACATCCTTTAATTGAACATTGGGGACAATGTTCATCTTAAGTGTAAGCGGGGGGGGGGGGGGGGGGGGGGTAAATAATGATACCTTATAGGATACAATTGCACTTGAGTTTGTTTGTTTGATAGTAGGTGTGTAATAAAACTAAGAGAAATACTTGTTAGTGCAATTTTAGCACCAAATTTAAAATTTTTTACAACATTTAGGAGTGAAACTTTAGCCTTAATGAGCGTCTCATGGATAGGAGTTGTATGACTAGCACAAAACCGTACCACTTAAAAAATTTTCCACCCAAATATGTGAGGTTCGCCTTTAGATTTGATAGGAAAAGCATTCATTATTAGTGCTTATGAGTGTACCGGTAGTATTTAGATTCTAGAACTTGCGTTAGTGATACATCCCGAGACCGCTAGTGAGACTACTTTCGTGTAGTAGGATCTACTACATGATAAGAGGCATTAGGATCACCCTTGTGTTAAACCCGTATCATAATTACTTGACCATTTAAGTCATATTACTTATAGGATACCTTATAGGATACAATTGCACTTGAGTTTGTTTGTTTGATAGTAGGTGTGTAATAAAACTAAGAGAAATACTTGTTAGTGCAATTTTAGCGCCAAATTTAAAATTTTTTACAACATTTAGGAGTGAAACTTTAGCCTTAATGAGCGTCTCATGGATAGGAGTTGTATGACTAGCACAAAACCGTACCACTTAAAAAATTTTCCACCCAAATATGTGAGGTTCGCCTTTAGATTTGATAGGAAAAGCATTCATTATTAGTGCTTATGAGTGTACCGATAGTATTTAGATTCTAGAACTTGCGTTAGTGATACATCCCGAGACCGCTAGTGAGACTACTTTCGTGTAGTAGGATCTACTACATGATAAGAGGCATTAGGATCACCCTTGTGTTAAACCCGTATCATAATTACTTGACCATTTAAGTCATATTACTTGACTAATAAAGTCAATTAATTCTCCCACACCTTTGCGTTACACTCATTTTTAGTACACGATACCCCTAGTACACCCCTCCGAGCCTACCTTTTTCGTTTCTAACTTTAATCATTTTACTTAAAGGAAGAATTTGTTTACAATCCACCCAAATATGCAACCAAATCGCCTTAGCATTCCTTGTATGCACTCATCTTTAGTGCATTATTGTTATTTGTTTAAACCCTTAGTCAATTATCTAATTGATTACATGGTTGCTAAGTCAAGTCATATCTTGTACATATTGTTTTGGGACGATTGGGACTCATGGGTAAAGTACTATTGTTATGGAGTAATGGGGAAGACGTCAATTTATTGCCCCCATATGTGCGTTAATATTTAAAAAAGTACTCCAAGTGTTTTGATTATCTTGATTCGAGTCATTAGAGTAGTTTATTGTAGAGTATGTAAAAGTTCAAGTGTAAGGGGAATGCAAATCCCATATGATGTATTATTTTGGATGGTAGGGTAAGAGTTTATGCAATAAAAAAAAAAGAAAAAAAAAATCAAGAAAAAGAAAAAAAATAGAAAAAGAGAAAAACATACGGACTACCATCCCGTTTCATTCTATGTTTATTTTTAAGTTCTTGTTATTTTTGATTTATTAGCTTAAGTCGAGTCGAGTCTTGGCTTAGCAACGCCATATTGTACATGTAATTAACTCGCCACCAGTAAATATTGCCTTTATCCAACAAAATCGCGTTTTCCATATCCCTAGACCTAACGTTATAACTCTTTAAAAGACATCTTTGATAGTTTATCCTAGGTGCTTACGCCAAGTGGTGGAGGTTTGATCCTTTCCCAAGCCTATGGTAATCTATTTGCTATGACAGGTAGTGAGAGATGTTTTCCATTTCCATATTGTGATATATACTTTATTACACCCGAGAGATGTGAGTATCTAAACACTATTTGTGAGGTGCTAGTGTATGACCTCCGTGCTTGTTTTCGGTTTTAAATGGAACGATTATTTGTTGTAATTACTTTTATATTAGTGTTAAATGACCCCTAACTTGTATTTTGATTAGAATAAAAGCGTATTTGCTTGAGGACAAGCAAATCTCAAGTGTAAGGGTATTTGATGAGGCGAAAAGTGTACTGCTTTTAAGGGGTCATTTAAGCCCGAATTCGTGATTATTTGATCAGTTATTGCCCTAAATCGTTCATTTTGTCATTTTAGGTACTTTTGAGGAGAAATCTGGAAAAAGAAGCATTTTGGACGTTTTTTGAGCATAAAAGTGAAGAAAACGACAAAGTCTCAAATTCCTTGCTGGGAACAGTTGCTGACGACGTCAAGGGTTTACTAGTGACGGCGTCAAGAGTGGCAAAGGAGGTGGAAGTGGAAAATATAACGTGACGGCCCAGAACATTTTCAGTGTTATTGACCTGACGGCGTCACCAAGGCCGTCAGGGTCAGATTACAAGTAACGGC
>JARVZY010003297.1:0-50000 GCA_030686995.1 Artemisia argyi | reverse complement strand
CAATGAACTTTCAAATACGACATATATTTATCCGCATCGACTTGAAAGTATAGATCGTAATGATCAAAGTTGTTGTGATCCATAGCGTTTTCTTGAAGGTAATAAAAGAAAAGTATTGTTGAGGATGTGTATGTAGAATTGTGTATAAAAATTAGAAGATTTAAAGGTATTTATAAGATTTTTAAAAAGTGAAAAACTGAATGAAATAAAAAAGAGTTACCCAATGTCTTTTATTTTTAACCATTCCATAATGTCTATTTGAAAAAGAGAAATTAAAAAAAGGATAACTTAGGCTGGTTGAACCTATTGCGCCACTCGCAATGTCGTCCTCTCGTTATAGGTCGGCGTTTTTGGTCCGCACGACCCTCTAAGCCATCCACACCTGAGCACTCTTAGAGCACAAGGTGTAGGCTCGCCATTACCTCACCATGATGTCATGGCTTGCTCGCCATGGCGAGCCACCGCACCTGCGTAACTCGCCACTTCTCATCATTTGGGTGTTGATTGTCTTCACGGTGAAGCAAATGTGGATGTGAAAAAAAATAATATAAGAATGGTGGGACATAAATGAGTAAGTTGTAGTTAGTTGTGATAAGGAGTTGTAGAAAGAGGTTTGTCACGTTGACGTGGCACTCGTGAAACCCAAATGGGTAGTTTTTGCTACTCACGACACCAAAAGCTCTTATAAATCTAAAAAGCAATCTATATAAGGCACAAAGTGGCAAAAATATATAGTAGTAGAGTAGCCCCAAAATTAGTCATAAGGCTGAAATAACACTCCATTTTATTCCCGCCAAATTAAGCCCCAAATCTTTACCAAAAGTCCCAAAAAAAACCCTAAAAAATCCATCATTTTGTTTCTAAATCGAAATGGAAAAATTGAAGTGTGATATGGGGAATCGGATTGTCCAGAATGGGCAATGATAGAAGTGCAAGGCGTTGTTGAAGTTCAGCCTGCTTTTCAAGATTCTTTAAGTAATCTTCAGATCGGTATTCTTTGCCGCCCTTCTTCTCAGGTATCATTACCTTTAAATATCAGTCACTAATTTTTTCAAGTGATTATTTGCCTTTCCAAGTATTTTAATCCAAACACCAAGCAAACTGATAAGGAGATAAATGCTTAACTAATCAAATCCAAGACACTATTATAGTGAAATTCATTATGATAACTGTTTGAGGGTCAAATAAACATGGGGTGGTTAGGCTTTGCTTATATGCTTCTTGCATATTGTTAAAGCAAATAGATATTTTTTAAGGTATTCCGGATTGCTTATTGAAACTACTTACTTAGCGTGTTTACTACAGCAAAGAAGTGAGTTTGACGTGATTTGGCCATTTAGGATTGCTTTTCTAAGCTTCTTTATGTATTTATATTTTGTTATTTGTGAGTGAAACAAGTTGTTTAGAATGAGTAAAAATAGCTTGAGATTGCTTATTTCAACCAATTAATTTTTAAAAAGTAATAATAACATGAAGTATTTTATCCCTACTCTAGCGGGATTGGGTATCGCTGTTGTTGTGAGTAAAGAAATAAGGTGGCTCCAAGGTGACCTAGTGGTAATGCGGCTCGAAGGTCTCAAAAGAGACCTTGGTTTAAACCTCGCAGGCTAATCATCTTGGATCGCCAGGGAAAAGTCCATAAAAAGCCACAGGAATACCAGTTAGACCACGTACATTAGAGCTAAAAAAGGCTTGACTTTCTCCGGGTAACCTCAACTGGGATCTGATGAGTGTCTAAATACTCATCATTTTGTACCAATCTGAACTGCCAAAACATACAAAAACACTCAAAAATACATCATAATACTTAAAATATCTTAGAAGTGTGTTTTAAATGTTTTTAATACAAAATATGCAAAAACAAATGAAAAACGTACAAAGTTTGCATAATTGGCAGTATCAGTCCCTCAAGTTTCAAATATTGTCAAAACTAGTCCCTGAAGGTTTAAAATAAATGAAAAGTCAACTTAAGTCCTTGGGAAACCAAAAATATTCACAAATGATCCCTGGATGAAAGTTTACACAAACTGGCAACTTTTACCCCTCAAGTTACAAAAATTGGCAAAAATGGTCCCTGGGTATTCAAAACTGGAAAATTTACAAATAATACCCTTGTACTATGCATGAATGACAAAATGGAACAATTTTGATAACATTTTGAGAAATTACAAACACAGCCCTTAAAAATCCAAATTTACAATAATGGTCCCTGGAGTTTGAAAAATTGCAGAAAAGGTCCCTGGATGTTTTTAAATGGAAAAATAAATAAATTGGTCCTTGGTTTATCATATTAGGCAAGTTAAGTCCTTGAAAATATTTTGGGAGAATCACAAATACAGCCCTTTAACTTTGCAAAAATTACAAAATTGGTCCTTGTTTAATACCATAACCAAACCGGACCCTTATTTGTTATTAAATCCAAAACCAAATCCAACCCAACACAACACACACCCCTAGCCCACCCTTTTATATTTTTTTTGGGCCCAATCTTTTCCCAGCCCACCATAATAAACCCAACGCACCCTTTTATTAATAACGGGTCAAACCCCGTTTGACCACCCAAAACCGCCAAACAGCTACCACTGTTCATCACCCTCACCACCACCTGCTTCACCCAAAACCATGGTGGTTTTGTGCCACCTTACCCCCCAGCTCACCTAGCCGCTTCCTTTCCACCTCACACACTCATCCCACATCACCATTTAATGCAATTCCCACTCTTTTTCACTCCAAACCACATTACATCCTCTGTTTCTTCCAAAAAGCTCCTACTTGTCCTAAAAACCCTCCCCTTTGTCCCTTGACACCTCCACATACTCCCAATTATCCTTAATTGCAGAGCGTAGCCTCCAAGTAAACGTGTAAGACTTTGGCGCCAAAATTGGTTTAAACGGTCATGATCAATGCAGAAGATTGGAGGGTCAAGATGAAGTGGGAAAAGCTCAGAAGGTATTCCTTAACCCTAATATGGACTTATAAAAGGAAGAGAAGGCAGAAGAAATAGTTATCTAGTTCAATTGTAATTTTCTTATTTCGTATTTTAGTCAATCTTAATTTCCAGTGTAATTCAAGCTTACAACTTTCTAATTATCATTTTCAGTGTACTCTTAAGGTTCTCAGATAATAAGAATTAAGTTTGGTTTGATTTCTCATTTTATGCAAGTTTAAAATTCTAGTAAAAAATCTCAATACCATCTAATGTTGTTTGTAGTAACTGATATGGATTGAATAAGCACATATAAGCTCCCATAAGCTCAATACAGCTTTTAGTAACCTACTAATCAGTTAAGGTAAAAAAGTTCATCATATACAAACTTGGTCAATGATAGTCAACTGTGGCAATTGAAATTGATTTCTGGGTTTCATAGCTGATTTGGAAGCAACAAGGAAGCTGTGGAGTTGGTTTAGATCCTCAGGGGAGGAAATATGTTGTTCTTGGTTCTTGGTTTTGAGCAGGAAAGCTTATTGTAAGTTACCAAAATTCTCACTTTTACTTTTGTATTATTGCTCTGCTTATTGCTTGCTTTTTCAGTGTTTAATGCTTATTTAGTCTTATATAGTAATAATATAACATAAAAATAGTATCTTGTTTGTTTGAATTAATATTTACAAAAAAATAAAAAATCAATCAGTCATCATAGTATATCTTGTGTTCTTGTGTATCTGTGGTTAAAACTTGTTTCTAAGTGCTTAATTAGATCTAATATATCATAATAAGTTAGTATGGATCAGTAGAATAAGTTTTTATAGCCATTAGCTATTTAAATCTCAAATCATTCTAGTATAAGGTGTGTTTGGTTTAAACTGTTTTGTTGTGCTCTTGTTGTTTATTAGAATTAAGGTTGGTTCTAACAAGTCACCTAAGTTCATACAAGGTCAGTTTAATCATTAGTTTCATCACAACTACACTAGAAAGTCAAAATCATACTCAATCCATCACCATAGTTAACTGTGGTGGAATTTGAGTCCAAATCTCATCACATCACCTCATAAGTTAATAATCTAGCTTAAATTAACTTAATAATAGCTTATAACATCTTTTTAAACAAGTAGGATTAATCAGAAGTTCATTAAAGTCAAAGTTAGTTCACAATTCAAAAAGTCAAATTGTGTTGTTCTCAGATTTTCTCAAAACTTGGGTGATTTTTCTAGAATTTAGGAAGCTAATTGAAAGCTTGAAATTTCTTGTGCTTATTATCTACCACCTAAACTATAGAAATCTAAGCTTGTTTGATTTTTAAGATTTTTTCTTAAGCTTGTGCAAAAAGCTGAAAATCACTTGCAGGGCAAACCATTGCCCTGTGCACAGGTTTTAGGTAAAACACCAAGACCTCTTGTATGCTTATCAGTGGACCCCACATCCTAGGATTTAGCTTAATTGTAGCTTAATACACCAGCTTATCACATCTAGGCTTAGTTTAGCTTTTAGCTTATTGTAGGATAGCTTTTAGGATCAAATTTGTGACCTTTGTAAGACAAGCCACACTGATTACTCAGTGTATGATCACCATTTCAAGGGCTAACCTAGAGCTTATTAGTGAACCATAAAGGTAGCTTATTAGTTTAATTTGTAGCTTATCAACCCATATTTGAACCCCTAGGTTTAGTTTGAACCCTCTTTTACTTTTGTGGACCCCACACTCATTAAAAGTGGACTGCAGGGCAAAGCCTTACCCTGCACACCAGATACACAGCCATCACCACCACTTTGGTGGTGATTTGTGGCCAACTCAGTGGGCCCCACACCTTCTAGTTAGCTTCTTACAACCCCCCTCCTACCCAGGTTCAAACCTTGACCATTAGTTTGACTTATAGATCAGTGGACCCCACCTAAACTTGTCCCCAAACTCTGTCCCATTTCTGAGTCAGAACTCAAATAAGCAAGTGCTTATTTGAGCTTCTCAGCTTATTCTAGGAGCTTATCTCACCAAGTTTAGTTTAAAATAGTTCAAGTAACTTAGGTAAACCAGATTTCACCATAGTGGACCACACATAACCTCAGTTTAGCTTATTTCTTAATTTAGTCAACCATAGTCAACTGTATAAGCTTATAAGCACTCTCAGTGCTTATTTCAAGGTTCTAAAGTAGTTGTCTTTATTAAAGTTTCACTATTTAAGTATTTAAGTAGTTTTATAAAAGAAAAACCAGAAAAAGCAAACATAAAAATAGTGATAGCTTCTATTTAATAGAAATTATCTAATTAATTTTCATTTCAGCTTATTAATAAGCACTTGTCCAATTTTATAATTTTATAAATTACTTAGTACCTTAAAGTAGTTAAAATAATTTTCTTAGAATTTTCCTAAGCAGTTTACTATTTATTAGATTTAAAACTAGTTTAAATAATTAAATTGGTAATATTAGTACTACCTCCGTCCCAAATTTATTGTCCCCTATTGACTTTTTTGGTCTTTACTTTTCAACTTTGACCTTAAATATTTTTGTTTATATTACATAATACTTGATACAAAATATATGAACGGATTGAGTTTAAAATGCATTTTCATTTGGTATAATTTTTATCAAAAATTGTATAACACAAACAAAAATATTTATAGTCAAAGTTGAGAAAGAAAGACCGAAAAAGTCAATAGGGGACAATAAATTTGGGACGGAGGGAGTAATTAAATAGATTTATTTAATTTTAATCAATTAAAATAGAATTTTGTATTTTTCCTAAGTTTTATAAAGTAGTTAAGACTTTTAAAAAATAGTTTCATAATTTCCACTGTTCATTTTCTAATTTTCTTATTTAATTTAATTAAATTAGATTTAAAATAATTAATAGGTAATTAATTAGTGGAATAACCTTAAATATAATTTTTAGTAGTTTTTATAATTTTATAGGATTCCTGTGATGGTTAATTAGTTTTATAAATTTTATCATAATTTTCTAAGGTAATTTAGTAATAATAGTAATTTAAAATAGTTTAATTAGATTAATTAAGTTAAATAGTTTATAATTAATAAAATACTTATAAAAAGACAAAAATATTTATTTTAATTTTTTATACTTTCTTCAAGTTCCTATTTAAGTTTAGAAATTATTGTTATAAGTTTTTAGGTTTATTTGTAATAGTTGTAATTTTTAGTTAATTTAAATTAAGTTTTAAATTAGATTTTAATTAGTTTTATTAATTAAATAGTAATTAAATATTATAATAATCATTTTCATAGTTTCAATTTCATTTTCCATTTTCTTTAATTTTAAGTTTTCAAAAGTTTCACTTTTTACCCCTGTAGTTTGTAACTTGTTAAATACCACTTTTCTCTGTCTGTTATCTGATTATCTGATTTTGTGCTTATATCTGTATTTCTGTTATAGTTTTATAATTTCCAAATATCAATCAATCAGTAGTATAATCAACCCTCAAATCATCTTTGTTACTGTCCTCAGTACCACTCACTCTAATACTCGTTTACAAATACAATTTCAATCTCGTTGGGATTTAAACGACCCGGGGATTTCCCTGTACCTCCACGGTCAATATTAACTTGCACTTTCTCCCAGGTGGGCCTAACAGCTGCACACGGCTGACTGGTTGGTTTGGGAGGAGTCAAAATTTGGCGCCGCTGCCGGGGAGGTTGTTGCGTATTTTAAAACGGTATAAGTTTAGTGGTTTTCAAAAACCCTCCTGTACAAATATCACCACTTTGTAAATTTTTAAGAAAATCAAAATCATATCTGAAAACGTTCATTAACATTTCTCCTGAAGTGTTAACAACACCAAACAAATCATAAACAACAAAACAAACTGTGAAGTTAAATTACTTCGTTGTCTTTAAGATTACAACCTGAAACAGCTGGTATAAGGTAAGTTCTGACATTAAATTGCGAACTGAAGAGGAATACATTTATTTCCTCCCGCTAGCCTGCGAGTAATCTTAAAGGGACGATTTCGGTTAACGAATCAGTTCCAAAAATATTTTCCAAGTTTTTCACCCATACACGAAAAGCCAAAAACATTTTACTGTGAATATAATTACATAAAAAGTTTACCACCGCAAACCAAGGCAGAACACCTACCAACTGGGGGTGTGAACATAATAAGTTCCCAAACCTAAAAGATTAAAAACTTACCATTGTATCCTTGTGAATAGTGTACCTTTTTTAAAGGAGCTGTTCATTTGTGATTATTGGGTTTAAGTTCACTGTAGTTTTGCCTCGATCTTGTGTTGAAAAATAATTTTTGTGCATGCGCACTCGTTCACAAACAAAGAATAAAAAGAAGAAAAACGTACCCGAGTTACGTAATGTTTCAGAAGAACACACAATAAAAATGAACGACGAGCCCCCATTCCCTCCCAAGGATGAGCCAGTTCCTGACACCCGAACTATGGAGGAACTGTGTCAACCTACCATGCACGGGAGGGGTGGACCAATTGCACCACTCACTATTGGAGCCACGGATTTTGGATTAAAACAACACATGATACAACAGATCCAGAATACGTGCCAGTTCCACGGATTGCCGGGTGACGATGCCAACAGGCATCTCGACAAATTTTTAACTGTCACCCAAAGCATGAAACAACATGGCGTCGCCGAAGACAGCCTGCGTTTATACTTGTTCCCCTATTCTCTCACTCATCATGCAACTTCATGGTTCGATCGACTTCCAAAGAATTCGATCCACACTTTTGATGAGATGATCACTAAATTTCTGGCCAAATACTTTCCACCATCTATGGTCACAAAGCTGAGGAATGACATCAGCAACTTCAGACAGCTTCCCGAAGAGTCCTTATTTGAGGCATGGGAACGCTACAAACTTGCCATTGATAAGTGTCCCAATCATAACATGCTTCTTGTCACCATTATTGACACCTTTTATAATGGTTTGACACTCCGTCATCGTGACACCATCAATGCTGCTGTTGGGGGTACCTTTATGAAAAGAACCCCTGAAGAGTGCTATGACTTAATCGAAAACATGACTGCCCATCATAATTTTTGGGACTCCTCTGCTGAGAGGAACGAATCATTTAAGTCAGACACTCCGGCAAGCAATGAAATATCAATCCTAGCTAAAAAGCTGGATGATTTGTCTACAGCAGTTTTGCGTATCCATCAAAATAATCCTAATCAGGTCAAAACTGTTAACCCAAGTTGTGAAACTTGTGGTGGTCCACATACGTACACAGATTGCCCAGCTTCCGGTGGCTTTTCTCGTGAAAACGTGTCTGCAGCTCAAGGTTCCTATAACACGGGAGGTAATTCTTACCAACCGCAAGGGGACCGAAACCTTTTGAGCTACCGTTCTAATAACTATATTGGACCACCAGGGTTTAATCAGCCTCAAAACAGGAACCAAAATTTTAACCAGAATCAGAACCAGAATAGAATGAACCAAGGTCATAACAACCAAGGGAATTTCATCCCTGGTCAAAATCAGTTTAACCAAAATCAGAACCAAGGGAACTATAACCGTAATCAAGGTCAGAACAATTACCCACAGGGTAATTTTCAACAACAAAACCACTTCCAAGGTAACAACAATTAGCAACATGGGAATTTCCAGAACAATCGAGCTCAAAATTTTCCAAACCAAAATCAAGCCATTGTTCCAACTGGACCATCACATGATGAATTATTAAAACAGTTTATGAAATCCCAAGAAGAACTGAATAGAATGCTGGTTAGTCAAATGTCTAATTTCCAGAAGTCTTTAAATGATCGACCCTCGGGCTCAGGTACAACTTTACCTAGCAACACGATCGCTAATCCGAGGGGCGATGTAAAGGCGATCACCACAAGAAGTGGAGTTTCTCACAAAGGACCTACAGCTCCCTCTACCTCATCTCCTATCCCTGTAGAGGAATGTGAAACTGAGGATACCACGGATACGGTACTTCCTAATAATAACGGAGGTACCAATGACATCCCTCCTCCAGTTATCCCGGTCCCGACTCCCACTAAAAGAGTCGTGTTTGAAACTACCAAAGGTCCTGTTGAATATCCAAAAGCCAACCCAAAAACAACAATTCCATATCCCTCACGATTGCAAGATCAAAAGCTCCGTGAAAAAGCTAATCATCAGATGGAAAAATTCTTTCAGATTTTCCAAGAATTACACTTCGATATTAGCTTCGCGGATGCTCTTCATTTAATGCCCAAATTCACATCGACAATCAAAAACCTGTTGAGCAATAAAGAAAAAATGTTTGAAATGGCACGAACTCCACTCAATGAGAACTGATCTGCGGTTCTATTGAAAAAGCTTCCCGTTAAGCTAGGAGACCCCGAGAGATTCCTAATACCATGTACTTTCCCGGGTATGGTTGAATGTTTTGCCTTGGCCGATCTTGGTGCAAGCATCAACTTAATGCCTCACTCAGTTTGGAAAAAGCTTTCTCTTCAGGCACTTAGTCCCACATGCATGACTCTCGAGCTTGCAGACCGTTCAATTTCACGTCCCCTCGGTATTGCCGAGGACATATTTGTGAGAGTGGGAAAATTCAATTTTCCGGCAGACTTTGTCGTTGTTGATTTCGATGCAGATCCAAGAGTTCCTCTCATTCTTGGGAGAGGATTTTTAAGAACGGGACGTGCATTAATCGATGTTTTCGATGAGGAAATCACATTACGAGTTGGCAATGAAGCGATAACGTTCGACCTTGATCAAACCTCGAGATACTCCTCGAATTATAATGCTGATTCGGTCAACCGAATTGATGTCATTGACATTGCATCCGAGGAGTATGCTCAGGAATTCCTTGGATTCACTGATAAATTTCCGAGTGGCAATCCCACTACTTCTTCTGATCCCATAATTGCTAATTCTTCTCCTTCCCTCACTCCGTTTGGGGGAAGTGATTTCGTCCTTGAGGAATTAGAGGCCTTTCTCAAAAGTGACTCAGTTCCCGAAGGAATTGATTACCAAGAGATTGACCCGGAGGGGGATATACTTCTCCTAGAGAAGCTATTGAACAAAGATCCTTCTCCCATTCCTGTTCTACCTCCACAACTTCATAAGGTGGAAGTCAAATATGTTGAGAAAAATGATGACTTTCCCGAGGTTGAACTTAAGGACCTGCCTCCTCATCTAGAATATGCATTCTTGGAAGGTAACGATAAGTTACCGGTCATTATTGCAAAAGACTTAAAGGATGAGGAGAAAACTGCGCTGCTTGAGGTTCTAAAGTCCCACAAGCAAGCAATTGCTTGGAAGCTCTCAGACATAAAGGGTATTAACCCGGATTTTTGTACACACAAAATCCTAATGGAAGAGGACTTTAAACCTACTGTGCAGCATCAAAGAAGGGTAAATCCAAAAATCCACGAAGTCATAAAAGCAGAAGTTATCAAACTTCTTGATGCGGGATTGATTTACCCTATATCAGATAGTCCTTGGGTAAGCCCAATACATTGTGTTCCAAAGAAGGGTGGCATCACGGTTATCACAAATGAGGACAACGAGTTAATACCAACTCGTTTGGTTACAGGGTGGCGAGTATGTATTGATTACAGAAAGCTTAACGAAGCCACCCGTAAAGACCACTTTTCTCTGCCCTTCATAGATCAAATGCTCGAAATACTAGCGGGAAATGAGTATTATTATTTCCTTGACGGCTTCTCGGGTTACTTCCAAATTCCCATTGATCCACAGGATCAAGATAAAACTACCTTCACATGCCCTTACGGGACATTTGCCTATCGTCGCATGCCTTTTGGGTTATGCAATGCTCCAGGCACTTTCCAAAGGTGCATGATGGCTATTTTCCATGACATGATTGGAAAAACCATGAAGGTATTCATGGATGACTTCTCAGTCATCGGGAATTCTTTCGACTCGTGCCTCTCCCACTTAGAAAAAAATGCTTCAACGTTGTGAAAACACTAATCTTTGTCTAAACTGGGAGAAGAGCCATTTTATGGTTAAAGAGGGCATTGTCCTCGGCCATAAAATTTCAAAAAGTGGGATTGAGGTCGATAAAGCCAAAATTGATGTTATTGCTAAACTACCTCATCCCACCACTGTTAAAGGAATAAGGAGTTTTCTCGGACATGCCGGATTCTATCGGAGATTCATTCAGGATTTCTCCAAAATAGCCCGGCCTATGACTCATCTTTTTGAAAAAGATGCTCCTTTTATCTTTTCCCCCGAGTGCATCGAAGCTTTTGAAATTTTAAAGAAAAGGCTTACTGAAGCACCAATCCTTGTTGCCCCCGACTGGGACATACCCTTTGAACTTATGTGCGATGCTAGCGATTATGCTATTGGTGCAGTTCTGGGGCAACGCAAAACCAAACATTTTCAGCCAATACACTACGCAAGTAAGACCATGAACGAAGCTCAAACACACTATACCACCACAGAAAAAGAATTATTAGCTGTGGTATATGCCTTCGAAAAATTCCGGTCTTACTTAATCTTAAACAAAAGCGTGGTGTATACGGATCATTCGGCTCTGAAATACCTGTTCACTAAACAGGATGCAAAGCCAAGACTGCTCCGATGGGTCCTGCTCCTCCAGGAATTCGATATTCTCATAAGAGATAAAAAAGGAGCAGAGAACCTTGCAGCTGATCACTTGTCCCGGTTAGAAAATCCTCATCAGGATATTCTCGAGAGAAAAGAAATTAATGAAACTTTTCCTCTGGAGACTCTAAATCTCATCTCTAACCGGGATGATGCCACCACCCCATGGTTTGCCGACTTTGCAAATTACCGTGCGGGAAATTTCGTTGTGAAAGGGATGTCGTCCCAATAGAAAAGAAAATTCTTTAAAGATGTAAAACATTACTTCTGGGACGACCCCTACTTGTTCAAAATATGTGCGGATCAAGTCATCCGACGGTGTGTCCATGGCCAAGAAGCCATGGAAATTCTTAAAGCTTGTCATGATGGACCTACGGGGGGACATCATAACCCAAACTACACCGCCAAAAAGGTGTTTGATTCAGGATTCTTTTGGCCCACGATCTATAAAGACGCCCATGAACTTATCAAAAACTGTGAGGCTTGCCAGCGTCACGGGAATATTTCCAAAAAGAATGAGATGCCACAAAACGCCATCCAAGTCTGTGAAATATTTGATATGTGGGGCATTGATTTTATGGGGCCATTCCCGTCTTCACGAGGGAATAAGTATATACTCGTCGCTGTCGACTATCTGTCAAAATGGGTTGAGGCAAAAGCCTTACCCACCAATGATGCCCGAGTAGTTGTTAAATTTTTAAAGTCTCTCTTTGCCAGATTCGAGACTCCTCGTGCCATTATCAGTGATCGTGGTACTCACTTTTGCAATGAACAATTTGCGAGAGTAATGCTGAAATATGGTGTAACTCACCGTCTTTCTACAGCATACCACCCCCAAACAAGTGGGCAGGTGGAGGTCTCAAATCGGGGTATTAAGAGAATTCTCGAGAGGACGGTTGGTGAAAACCGTGCCTCTTGGTCGGATAAGCTGGACGATGCATTATGGGCTTTCCGCACTGCTTACAAAACACCCATAGGGTGTACTCCATATAAGCTAGTGTACGGGAAAGCATGTCATCTTCCGATTGAATTAGAACATAAGGCCTATTGGGCCTTAAAACATGCAAATTTCGACCTTCAGACAGCGGGTGATCACCGTAAAGTTCAACTAAACGAACTAAATGAATTACGTGATCAAGCTTATGAAAATTCTTTAATCTATAAAGAAAAGACTAAGAAGATACATGACTCTAAAATAAAGAACCGCGTTTTCAACATTGGTGACAGAGTTCTTCTTTTCAATTCAAGGTTAAAAATTTTCTCGGGTAAACTAAAAACCCGTTGGTCTGGACCATTTACTATAACAAAAGTATACCCATATGGAACTATTGAGTTATTACAACCCGACGGTCCCAATTTTAAAGTAAATGGTCATCGGTTAAAACACTATTTTGGAGGGGACATACAACCAATGGTTGTCCCGGATCTCCAAACTTACCCCATGGACCAATAAATTCGGGGTCGAGTCAAGCTAGCGACTCGGTTAACAAAAACAAGTTTCCCTAAGGACAATTTTAATTCGGGGTCGAGTCAAGCTAGTGACTCGGGAATCAAAAACAAGCTACCTCATGGACAAATCAATTCGAGGTCGAGTCAAGCTATTGACTCGGTAATCAAAAGCGTAGCAATATGGGTTTTCACTCATATTTTTGATTTCTTTCTCTTTTCTAACACCCTAGTGTGGGGGAGACGAACCACATGTTGTACATATGTAAAATATTTTTTCAAAAAGAAAAAAAAAATGGTATAAGACAAATAAAAAGAAAAAAGTGAGTTTGTATGTAAATAGAGTAAAATAAAAAGGTTAATAGTATTGCCTCCTTACGTTCTAAAGTCTTGGTGGGACACCAAGTACTGTGAATATTGAGGGCAATATTCAGTTCTAAGTGTGGGGGAGCGTTCTCACGAATGCAAAACACATGTTCCATCAAGAACCCCCATTTGATCAAAATTATCAGTTTTTTCACACTTAGAAATGCAAATAATGGTATCAATCCTCCATGTCTAACCCACAACAGGATTGGCTAGTCCAGGAGCAAATGGCTCTTGGTAAAGACATCTCAAAACCGTTGATGGCTTGCAATTTGCCAAAAATTGTATGGTTCCTCAACTCCCCGAAAACAAATGAGTTGGCTAGCCCGCAAGATTATGGCTTGTGGTAAAGGCCGTGGAAAAACCATAATTGGTAATCAGCTCACCAAGATGTTGACTATTCCATCAAGAGTTGGCTAGTCCAGAAGCAAACGGCTTTTGGTAAAGACAAATCAAATCCGTTGACAGCTGGTGGTTTGCTAAAAATCACACGGTTATCAGGTGTGCCACGGTTCTTACACCTGGCTACTCCAGAAGTGATGGCTTTTGGTAAAGAGTAAAAATCCATTAATTTTTTCTCAAATAGATTGCTAGGGACTAGCAATAGTTTAGTGTGGGGGATTGATGAGTGTCTAAATATTCATCATTTTGTACCAATCTGAACTGCCAAAACATACAAAAACACTCAAAAATGCATCATAATACTTAAAATATCTTAGAAGTGTGTTTTATATGTTTTTAATACAAAATATGCAAAAACAAATGAAAAACGTACAAAGTTTGCATAATTGGCAGTTTCAGTCCCTCAAGTTTCAAATATTGTCAAAACTAGTCCCTGAAGGTTTAAAATAAATGAAAAGTCAACTTAAGTCCTTGGGAAACCAAAAATATTCACAAATGATCCCTGGATGAAAGTTTACACAAACTGGCAACTTTTACCCCTCAAGTTACAAAAATTGGCAAAAATGGTCCCTGGGTATTCAAAACTGGAAAATTTACAAATAATACCCTTGTACTATGCATGAATGACAAAATGGAACAATTTTGATAACATTTTGAGAAATTACAAACACAGTCCCTTAAAAATCCAAATTTACAATAATGGTCCCTGGAGTTTGAAAAATTGCAAAAAAGGTCCCTGGATGTTTTTAAATGGAAAAATAAATAAATTGGTCCTTGGTTTATCATATTTGGCAAGTTAAGTCTTTGAAAATATTTTGGGAGAATCACAAATACAGCCCTTTAACTTTGCAAAAATTACAAAATTGGTCCTTGTTTAATACCATAACCAAACCGGACCCTTATTTGTTATTAAATCCAAAACCAAATCCAACCCAACACAACACACACCCCTAGCCCACCCTTTTATATTTTTTTTGGGCCCAATCTTTTCCCAGCCCACCATAATAAACCCAACGCACCCTTTTATTAATAACGGGTCAAACCCCGTTTGACCACCCAAAACCGCCAAACAGCTACCACTGTTCATCACCCTCACCACCACCTGCTTCACCCAAAACCATGGTGGTTTTGTGCCACCTTACCCCCCAGCTCACCTAGCCGCTTCCTTTCCACCTCACACACTCATCCCACATCACCATTTAATGCAATTCCCACTCTTTTTCACTCCAAACCACATTACATCCTCTGTTTCTTCCATAAAGCTCCTACTTGTCCTAAAAACCCTCCCCTTTGTCCCCTGACACCTCCACATACTCCCAATTATCCTTAATTGCAGAGCGTAGCCTCCAAGTAAACGTGTAAGACTTTGGCGCCAAAATTGGTTTAAACGGTCATGATCAATGCAGAAGATTGGAGGGTCAAGATGAAGTGGGAAAAGCTCGGAAGGTGTTCCTTAACCCTAATATGGACTTATAAAAGGAAGAGAAGGTAGAAGAAATAGTTATCTAGTTCAATTGTAATTTTCTTATTTCGTATTTTAGTCAATCTTAATTTCCAGTGTAATTCAAGCTTACAACTTTCTAATTATCATTTTCAGTGTACTCTTAAGGTTCTCAGATAATAAGAATTAAGTTTGGTTTGATTTCTCATTTTATGCAAGTTTAAAATTCTAGTAAAAAATCTCAATACCATCTAATGTTGTTTGTAGTAACTGATATGGATTGAATAAGCTCATATAAGCTCCCATAAGCTCAATACAGCTTTTAGTAACCTACTAATCAGTTAAGGTAAAAAAGTTCATCATATACAAACTTGGTCAATGATAGTCAACTGTGGCAATTGAAATTGATTTCTGGGTTTCATAGCTGATTTGGAAGCAACAAGGAAGCTGTGGAGTTGGTTTAGATCCTCAGGGGAGGAAATAGGTTGTTCTTGGTTCTTGGTTTTGAGCAGGAAAGCTTATTGTAAGTTACCAAAATTCTCACTTTTACTTTTGTATTATTGCTCTGCTTATTGCTTGCTTTTTCAGTGTTTAATGCTTATTTAGTCTTATATAGTAATAATATAACATAAAAATAGTATCTTGTTTGTTTGAATTAATATTTACAAAAAAATAAAAAATCAATCAGTCATCATAGTATATCTTGTGTTCTTGTGTATCTGTGGTTAAAACTTGTTTCTAAGTGCTTAATTAGATCTAATATATCATAATAAGTTAGTATGGATCAGTAGAATAAGTTTTTATAGCCATTAGCTATTTAAATCTCAAATCATTCTAGTATAAGGTGTGTTTGGTTTAAACTGTTTTGTTGTGCTCTTGTTGTTTATTAGAATTAAGGTTGGTTCTAACAAGTCACCTAAGTTCATACAAGGTCAGTTTAATCATTAGTTTCATCACAACTACACTAGAAAGTCAAAATCATACTCAATCCATCACCACAGTTAACTGTGGTGGAATTTGAGTCCAAATCTCATCACATCACCTCATAAGTTAATAATCTAGCTTAAATTAACTTAATAATAGCTTATAACATCTTTTTAAACAAGTAGGATTAATCAGAAGTTCATTAAAGTCAAAGTTAGTTCACAATTCAAAAAGTCAAATTGTGTTGTTCTCAGATTTTCTCAAAACTTGGGTGATTTTTCTAGAATTTAGGAAGCTAATTGAAAGCTTGAAATTTCTTGTGCTTATTATCTACCACCTAAACTATAGAAATCTAAGCTTGTTTGATTTTTAAGATTTTTTCTTAAGCTTGTGCAAAAAGCTGAAAATCACTTGCAGGGCAAACCATTGCCCTGTGCACAGGTTTTAGGTAAAACACCAAGACCTCTTGTATGCTTATCAGTGGACCCCACATCCTAGGATTTAGCTTAATTGTAGCTTAATACACCAGTTTATCACATCTAGGCTTAGTTTAGCTTTTAGCTTATTGTAGGATAGCTTTTAGGATCAAATTTGTGACCTTTGTAAGACAAGCCACACTGATTACTCAGTGTATGATCACCATTTCAAGGGCTAACCTAGAGCTTATTAGTGAACCATAAAGGTAGCTTATTAGTTTAATTTGTAGCTTATCAACCCATATTTGAACCCCTAGGTTTAGTTTGAACCCTCTTTTACTTTTGTGGACCCCACACTCATTAAAAGTGGACTGCAGGGCAAAGCCTTACCCTGCACACCAGATACACAGCCATCACCACCATTTTGGTGGTGATTTGTGGCCAACTCAGTGGGCCCCACACCTTCTAGTTAGCTTCTTACAACCCCCCTCCTACCCAGGTTCAAACCTTGACCATTAGTTTGACTTATAGATCAGTGGACCCCACCTAAACTTGTCCCCAAACTCTGTCCCATTTCTGAGTCAGAACTCAAATAAGCAAGTGCTTATTTGAGCTTCTCAGCTTATTCTAGGAGCTTATCTCACCAAGTTTAGTTTAAAATAGTTCAAGTAACTTAGGTAAACCAGATTTTACCATAGTGGACCACACATAACCTCAGTTTAGCTTATTTCTTAATTTAGTCAACCATAGTCAACTGTATAAGCTTATAAGCACTCTTAGTGCTTATTTCAAGGTTCTAAAGTAGTTGTCTTTATTAAAGTTTCACTATTTAAGTATTTAAGTAGTTTTATAAAAGAAAAACCAGAAAAAGCAAACATAAAAATAGTGATAGCTTCTATTTAATAGAAATTATCAAATTAATTTTCATTTCAGCTTATTAATAAGCACTTGTCCAATTTTATAATTTTATAAATTACTTAGTACCTTAAAGTAGTTAAAATAATTTTCTTAGAATTTTCCTAAGCAGTTTACTATTTATTAGATTTAAAACTAGTTTAAATAATTAAATAGGTAATATTAGTAATTAAATAGATTTCTTTAATTTTAATCAATTAAAATAGAATTTTGTATTTTTCCTAAGTTTTATAAAGTAGTTAAGACTTTTAAAAAATAGTTTCATAATTTCCACTGTTCATTTTCTAATTTTCTTATTTAATTTAATTAAATTAGATTTAAAATAATTAATAGGTAATTAATTAGTGGAATAACCTTAAATATAATTTTTAGTAGTTTTTATAATTTTATAGGATTCCTGTGATGGTTAATTAGTTTTATAAATTTTATCATAATTTTCTAAGGTAATTTAGTAATAATAGTAATTTAAAATAGTTTAATTAGATTAATTAAGTTAAATAGTTTATAATTAATAAAATACTCATAAAAAGACAAAAATATTTATTTTAATTTTTTATACTTTCTTCAAGTTCCTATTTAAGTTTAGAAATTATTGTTATAAGTTTTTAGGTTTATTTGTAATAGTTGTAATTTTTAGTTAATTTAAATTAAGTTTTAAATTCGATTTTAATTAGTTTTATTAATTAAATAGTAATTAAATATTATAATAATCATTTTCATAGTTTCAATTTCATTTTCCATTTTCTTTAATTTTAAGTTTTCAAAAGTTTCACTTTTTACCCCTGTAGTTTGTAACTTGTTAAATACCACTTTTCTCTGTCTGTTATCTGATTATCTGATTTTGTGCTTATATCTGTATTTCTGTTATAGTTTTATAATTTCCAAATATCAATCAATCAGTAGTATAATCAACCCTCAAATCATCTTTGTTACTGTCCTCAGTACTACTCACTCTAATACTCGTTTACAAATACAATTTCAATCTTGTTGGGATTTAAACGACCCGGGGATTTCCCTGTACTTCCACGGTCAATATTAACTTGCACTTTCTCCCAGGTGGGCCTAACAGCTGCACACGGCTGACTGGTTGGTTTGGGAGGAGTCAGGATCCCAATCCATTTACCCGTTCTTGTGAAAAATTAGCTGCAACAATATTAGCTATGATAAGTGTAACACTCCCAAAATTTGGTACAGCGGAAGACTCAACAAGCTTTCGGGGTGCTACGGGGATTGGTATCCAACACAAGACATAAAAGAACGAGATAAAGTAAACATAAGAAAAACACAACCAAAACGGGGTTTAAAGTTTACATTTATCCCAACATTCATTCAGAGTCAGGCCCAAAAGAAATAAACGTAGGTCCACAATAGTTTATCAGAGTTTTAGAAAAGTAGATCCATAACCGGTGCCATTGCCAAGCCTCCAATCCAAGCATCCATAGAGCATCACATAATTTCCTAAGAAAACGTGCTAAAAGTCAGCTTTCGCTGGTAAGAAAACTTGCTTTGCTCTCTTTTTCCTTTGACCATTTTGGAGTCTTTCTTTATTATCACTTCGTAGACTTTCAAGTTGCCAATTAATTCGTCAAGTTATAGAGTTGACAAATTCTTTGATTCCTCAATAGCCGTAACTTTAGCTCGCCATTTTGGATGAAGAGCACTAAGAAATTTCCTAACAAAATTCTTACTAGAAAAACTCTCATCAAGTGCTTTTAAACTTGTGATGATAGTGTTAAACCTAGCAAAAACATTATCTATTGATTCATCTTCCGAAATCATAAATTGTTCATATTGTTGAACAAGAAGATCTATTTTATTATCTTTGACTTGACTATTACCTTGGTGAGTTATTAGTAAAGAGTTCCAAATTTCTTTTGCGGTTTCACACATAAAGATCATTTCGTATTCTTTACGTGGCAACACATTATAAATAACCATTTTTGCTTCATTATTTTTAGCAAGTTTTCTTTTTAAATCATCATTTTGTTTTTCAAAATGCACTATTTTATCCTTTTTAGTTTCGGGATTATTTTGAATGGGTAGAAAATCACCATTAGTAATGACATGCCAAAGATCTAGATCTTTTGATTTCACATAAGTTTCGAATCGATTTTTCCAATAAAGAAATCAATTACTTTCAAACAGTGGTGGTCTTTGCATATATTGCCCTTCTAAATATTTTTTGGATTCCATAGATCGTTTCAAGTTTTAAAATACAATATATTTTACAAATCTTGTTTGACGTGGCTCTTGATACCAATTGTGGAAAACTAGAAGGGGGGGGGGTTGAATAGTTTTACGTCTTTTTAATTTATTATAAAAACTTTTGTTTACTTTAAAACTTTGATTTGATCTTATGTGAATTCAACTCTTGGACAATATGAACAAATATATGTAAACGAAAAGTAACTATGCAAGTAAAGTAATGAAAGGAAAGATACGGATGGAAAGATCAAACCACAACATATGGATTTATAGTGGTTCGGTAATGAAGCACCTCTTCGCCCTACTCCACTCCCCGAGTCTCTTACTCGAGAGTTCACTTCACTATGTCAACAAACTCTCTTGTAGCGGAGAAAGCCTTACACACCTTTGCTTACACCAATTAACGACACAAAGCTAAATGTCGAGTTCTAATCGTAGCTAGAACTAATCTCACGACTTCTTCACAACTTCTTCACTACTTCTTAACGACTTCTTCATGACTACTTCACAACTTCTTCACAATTACTTCACACCGCAACTACTTCACAACTTCTTACTACTTCTTTACACCACTACTACTTACTTACACTTATTACAAATACACAACACTTTAACAAACACTTTGCACAACTAAAAAACACTATCAACTAAACTACAATACTTCTTCTCTTGTTGTTGAAGGAGTATTCTTCTTTTGTACTTGGGTGGTTGAAGCTTGAATCACTTAGAAGCAAAACCTTAAGATTATATGATCAAAGAATTTAGAAAGATATGAAAGGAGATTTAGAACAAAAAGTTTAGGGTGCAAAAAGTGAGGAAAAAGTTCAGGAATATTCCAGTATTTATAGACAAACTTGAGAGCTGGAGGAGCGGGGCCTGTCCCCTTAAATAGGTGTCGATCCCCTTAAACATTAAGGGGACCACCCTTGTATTTCTTGTATTTAAGGGGGCAGCCCCTGTAACGGCTCTTAAGTTTGTCTTTTACTGGGGAATATTTTTCTGGAATATTTTTGTCATTTTTGGTTAAAAATTTGAATTCATATATTTATTATAGATTAAACATATTTCTTTATTTCCAAAAATGATTTTGTGAAAGATATAAAATGTTTGTGACATTTTACAAAAAGTCTAGTGATTAAGAAAATGTCCTTTGATCATAAAATGCATTAGATATTTTGTTTATTAATACCTTAAGTGATTAAGGTGCCGTTTGGTTTATAAATAGGTTTGGATTCGGATTTAGATTCGAATTTGGATTTGGATTTGTATGGAATGAAAATTAGAGAGAAAAAATATTTTAGTTGATATAATAATTAAATTGTATTTAAATATAATATTTTTATAAAAAAAATAAAGTTTCGTGAGATAGATAAAATGGGTCTCACGGGTTTTACATAATACCCACCATACTTGAGTGGAATGAAAAAGTAGTGGACTCGTAGGTTTCAAAGTATTACTTTATTAACCAAACATCATTTATCATTTCTCATACCCAAATCCTAATCCCACACCCTCCAACCAAACGGGTCTTAAGTTGTTGAAATGTATATTTACAACTAAATACTTGTTTACTTACTAATCTTTACGTTTAATAATTTTACATTTTGTGATTATCAAAATATAAAAATATCAAAAAATATTAATAACATTTATAGACATTATTTATATCAACATAAACTTATCTCAATAATCAATAGGGAGCCAACGATTCACAAAACAAGATAGACACGATTGGTACAAGTGGGATGCCAACAATTCACAAAACAAGATAGACACAATTGGTACAAATGGGTTTATCCTATCCGACAAGTTTTTTTTTTTTTTATTCCCTGAAAAGATCAATTATTAATTCATTGGGAAGATCGGATTCGGAAAATAAAAAGGGATTGTCTAACCAATGCTTAAAGGGCATTGGTTAAGGAAGGTACGGACAACAAAAAAGGACTAAAAAGGTATTTTTTAATTTAAAAAGTGTACTTTATGTGTGAGCCTTTGAGCCTATTTATGATTGTCCATGCCTTCTTAACCAATGCCTTTAGGGACAATCCCAAATAAAAAAAGAAAAAAAAGAAAAGGATGAAAGGGACATTCATTCGCAAAAACCAGGAGACTTTTCTTGGAATTAAAAACACAATTCGTTCTTGGGGAAATGGAGACAGCTGCACTTCTTGATTAATAAATTGGTGGCCCCTTTTTGGTTTTGGTTACTAGCGACACAAATGCAAAGAAGGTCCAAGGAAAGCCAATTCAGAATTCATCCCATCCATTTGATTAGTACACAGGTTCCATTCAGACATATATATGGTTAGATTAACCATCTCTATTTGATTAGATTAACCCTCTCTATATTACTAAAGGGTACTTTTTTAGATTAACCCTCTCTATATTAGATGTTTTGATTTTTTGTTTTTCACTATCTTGAGGTTCATAATTCCACCCTTTGAACACCTATAATTGACTATGTACATCTGACCATTTTCTGATTTGGTTTTATTTTTAACAATGACAAAACCTAGCTCCCGAGCTATATTTTGCACCCACTCAATTATTTACTCGTGAGAACTGAAAACCTGAAAATACATAACAAGATTTATAACATACTTTTTTTTAACAAAATACTTTTACAACTCATTTTTTTAACAAAATACTTTTACAATTAATTTTTTTTAATAAAATACTTTTACAAAATACATTACAAATACTTTTATAACTATTTTTTTAACAAAATATTTTAATAACTTTTTACAAATGATATTTTTTTAAAATAATTAAAAAAAGGTGTAATTTCTTTACAATTTTTTTTATTTTTTATTTTTTACAAATGATGCATACATAACAACTTTTTTACAAAATAACTTTTTTTTACATAACAACTTTTTTACAAATGTTTACAAAATACTTTTTTTTTACTTAACTTTTACAAATGATACATACATAACAACCTTTTTTAGTTTTTTTTACAAATGATACATACATAACAACAACTTTTTTACAAACAATTTTTTTTTACTAATGATATATAACTTTTTTTTTTTACTTGTGAACCTTTACTTTTGGAGTCTCAGCTTGTGAACCTTACTATTGTCTTGTGAGTACTTGCAGTGAATCTTTACTTTTGGAATCTGAGTGTGAACCTTGTGTAACATGTGTATTGTGTGGAATGTGAGACTTGTGAAACATGTGTATTGTGTTTCACTTGGTTTGGGTGCAATCTGTGCACTTATTTTGGGTGCAATCTGTGCACTTGGAGCAATCTGTTTCACTTGTGTAACTTGGGTGCAATCTGTGCACTTGGGTGCAATCTGTTTCACTTGTGTGCAATCTACACTTGGACAAAAACAATGCTTGTGTGCAATCTGCACTTGGACAAATGATTTTTTAAAAAGGCAATGACCAATGGTTTTCTAAAAACCGAAAGGATGGCAAAGTGATATTTTTATCACTTTGCATATTTGTGAGTTAATTATTTTCAGATTATAAGGAGATGACGATTACGTGTTAATCCGAGCCTCCTTTGCTTGTATGCAATCTTGTTTGCACTTGGACAAAAAAGTGCACTTGTGCACAAAATTTGGACAAAAATAATAATAATAATAATAATAATAATAATAATAATAATAATAATAATAAAGACCAAAAAAAAAAAATGTACTAAAGCTACAAAAAAGTACCTCCCACTAGGGAAGGTTTGGCAGTTTGGTGCAGGCCTACCCACTAGACGGGGTTTTTATAATATATATATGTTAATTACCAAAATGAACCTTATAGAGATTGATTTTACGGGAATAAACTTTTTTAACATGGTTTACCAAAATGACCAAAATATGTCATCAAGTTTTCAATTTCAATTCGCCTATAATACTCTCTCGCCCAAAAAACTTTATTCGCCCGGTCACTTTACAACTAAATATACACTTTTAGGTGACTTTTTAAAGATGTCTATGCATATATTATAAAGTACAAATGATCATGTGAAACTTTACCACCAACCAAAGGTACTATATGTGCTTTATATGTGTCTTGTTTAATGTGTCTATCAATCAACAATTAAGTTAAAACACACTCACATACACAATGAGTCTATCTCAACATTATCACTACCAACAACCAAGTTTGACCAATAATATCCAATTCAATTATTTAGATACCTTGCTAACAAAATCTCATGTATGATTTCCAGAGTTACCTAAAAAGATTTACAGAAGTTTAGATAGAGCTACAAGAGTTACCACCTCACCTCTCCCACCACATCACCCCAACTCTCCTTTCCCACCTCCTCGCCCACCACCTCACCCCAGCTCTTCACTCCTACCACCTCGCCTACAGCCCTTCACTCCCACCAGCTCGCCCACAGCCCTTCACTCCCACCACCTCGCCTACAGCCTTGCCTACCACCTCGCTCACAGCCTTGCCAACAGCTCTTCACTCTCCCCAGCTCGCCCACCAACAGCTCTTTAACTCGCCCACGATCCCCTAGCACTCGCCCCAACTGATCGCATGTAGCATTTATACTTTTCAATCGCCTATAATGTCGCCTAGAAAAATAAGTGACACGTGTAGGGTTCAAAGGTTGTCATGAATTGAATCTAACGGATCATATGCAAAAGTTCATTTTCGTAAAAAAAAATATGAGCGAAGTTTATTTTTGTAAACGGATACATGTTATGGTTCATTTAAGAAATTTCATTTTTTTTACATTAGCCGTACTTTGTTTTTGAATATGAAACATGCGAAGCGTAATAATTAATATGATGTTATGATGTTATCGATGTTGGTGTGCAGCTAAACCTTCTTGTAATCTCTTCCGGTAAAAAGATATATTTGGTTTGATCATGTTTACGGATTTTATTTTGTTTGTCAAACATTAATTCGTATAATTTTAATGCATATCATGATTTGTTTGATTTTAATGTTTTAATATAATTATTTGGTGAATTATTTTGAGACATATTATTGCGAGTTAACGGTTGTGCCGAGCCTAATTAGTATAGGGGTTAAGACGGTCGTATGATAAACATAAATTGTACCGATAATTGTTCATTTGAGTAATTATAAAATTAATTGATAGGATTATTATAAGACATGTTATTGCTAGTCAATGAGTCGTGCCGAGCCCAATTAGTTTAGGGATTAAGACGATTCATTTGGTGAACATAATTTGTGCCTAAACTTGTTGTTTTCAATTAATACAAACTATGTCTATATGGTTTGAGGCAAATAGTAGTAATAATCCATAACTTGGTCATATCAATATATTCGGAGCCGGGAGGGATTGCTTTTCACTCAATTGTTTGCGACTCTTGTTCTTATTTGTTTATTTACTTTTTATTGCTTTTATTTGCTCATTTAAATTTTATATGTTTATTTACTTTGTAGTTAATTAGTAGTTTTATTATTAAGTAAAGCAATCAATCAATTATTTATTTCATAGAACTTAGCTTAGTTAGTATTTAGTTTTTAAGTTTTCAAAAACCAAAACTTATCTTGATCAGTAATCACCCCAAAACTTAAATTAAAACCACATACTCCTCGTGGATACGATACCCGCTTGCCCTATCTAGTATAAGGTAATTAGGTTTATTTTTTATCGGTACAACAGTCAGCGATCAATATTCTCATTTGTTTAATGATTCTAAATAATATATTTTGATCGGTACGCCATAAATAAAAGCAATAAAAGGTAAATAAACATATAAAAACAAGAGTCGTAAATAAAAGCAATAAAAAGTAAATAAACAAATAATATTCTCATTTGTTTATAATTCATAATCGGTATTAATCGTTGTTGTTGACAAAACAGAAGTAATTAGAACTATCTTAACTTTATGATATAAGATCATTTGAGTACCAAACTTTTTTTACATATTAAGGGACTAATCTCCACCATCCATCTTCCCTCCATCTTTATTTGATCTAATGGATGAGATTAATCCCACCAATTAAAAATACCCAATTTCATTATTTTTTTTTTCAAATATTAATATCTTTTAAACCGTTAATCGTTAAGCGAAAAAAAATATACCGTTACGACGAGCATTTAATTATCTTTCCATAAATAGGCTATTTGATATATTTTTGACAATTTTTTTTTTGTTTTTTTTTCATCTTTTTTTTTTTCGTGGCCTAAAAAATCATTATATGATATTACATATCATATCATATATGATATGTAATATCATATATGATATCATATATGATATTACATATTATATATCATATATCATATATGATTTTTTCGGGCACGAAAAGAAACCTATCTATAGAAAAAAAATTGTCGAAAATATATTAAATAGCCTATCTATAGAAAGATAATTAAATGCTCGTCGCGATGGTGTAATTATTTTCGCTTAACGATTAACGGTTTAAGAGATATTTAAATTAAAAAAAATGGGTGAAATATTAAAATGCTTTTAATCTCAACCATTGATTTCTTTTTAAATGGATGGTGGGGATGAGTTACTTGGTATGTGAGGAATGTTTGGTTTTTAAATAACTCGACTCTAACTTTATTATAAAGCATGATTGTAAACGAAAAAAGAATTACAACATTAAACAATGTATATGGTATTCATTAGACTAAATATGGATATACAATTAAATTGTAGAAATAACAGTTATTAGTACTTTTCAAAATTATTGAAGCAAGTTGACCACAATAATATTCCAAACCATCATAATCTTGGAGTTAGAAAATACCCCACATATTAATTCTAAAGTTTGAGATTACATGCACGGCGTAGACTATTGGAATATTGGGTCCCTTTCTAATTACATTCACTTGGACCCTCTGCCCACCATTTATTTGGAACGAGGTGGGCGACGGTTCGCCACGTTACGGCGAGGCATTGTTTCATGTCGCTGATTATTGCACGGTATTTTTTTAAGAAGATAGTAGGCCGGTTTTTGTGTTATTGTATCTTGCAAGCCTGTAAGTATTTCGTGTTGCGGCCAAGTTTTTCAGTGCTGGTTTCGGTTCTGTTTGGGTGTGCAAAAATACCACTTCTAAAGTTAAGATGCATGATTAGTTACCTATAACACTACTCTACACAACTGTTTTGTACACTCGTTTACTCCATCCTAATATTTCATACTAACTACTTTATACTAATGTCCTTAGGTAACAGAAATAAGAGTATGTTGATGATGATTATATCTAGAGGTGATAATTTAAGACCCATGGGTAAAAGTTGTGTCAATTTGGGTAAATATTTTTAATAGGATGGGTTTAGTTGGGTATTGTTAAATAATTTAGATGGGTCTAGATGAGTTTAGGTGGATTTTATTTAAACAATAAAGTGGGTATAGATGAGTCTACCATTATAACCAAATGAGTCTATTATTAAATTAAAGCCAATAATACTCTATGTACTAACCAAATTGGTCTATTTGTATACGTTTTTATATGTTTTTACGTTTTTGTTAATTTTTATAAATTTTCATCCGTTTTTTTTACGTTTTCGTCTGTTTTTTTTTATGTTTTCATATGTTTTTTTACATTTTCGTATGTGTTTTTACGTTTTAGTCCGTTTTTTTCATTTTTTTCGTACGACTTTTTGCATTTCCGTCCTGTTTTTTACGTTTTCGTTCGTTTTTTTACGTTTTTCTTTGTTTTTTTTACGTTTTACTATGTTTTTTTTACATTTTTGTCCGTTTTTTACGTTTTCGTCCGGTTTTTTACGTTTTCGTCCATTTTTTGCGTTTCGTCCGTTTTATTTACATTTTTGTATGTTTTTTTTTACATTTTCGTCCTGTTTTTCACATTTTCGACTCTATTTTTAATGTTTTCGTTTGTTTTTTTACATTTTCGTCCATTTTTTACGATTTCGTCTGTTTTTTTTTACTTTTTTGTCTGTTTTTTAGGTTTTCGTTCGTTTTTTTATGTTTTCGTCAGTTTTTTGCGTTTTCGTCAGGTTTTTTATGTTTTCGTCCGTTTACATTACGTTTTCATCCGTTTTTTTACGTTTTTGGCTCTTTTTTAAAGTTTTCGTCTGTTTTTTAAGTTTTTGTCCGTTTTTTTGCTTTTTCTTCCTTTGTTTACGTTATCGTCAGGTATTTACGTTTTCGTCCGTTTTTTTACATATTCGTTTGTTTTTTTACGTTCTCGTCCTGTTTTTTACTTTTTCGCCCGTTTTTTACTATTTTTTAATGTTTTTGTCCGTTTTTTTTCATTTTCGTATTTTTTTCGTTTTTTACTTTTTTTTTTACATTTTCACCTGTTTTCGTCCTTACCTTACTTTTTCGTCCGTTTTCATACGTAAAAGAAAATAGACGTAAACGTAAAAAACCTGAAAAAACGTAAAAACGTAAAAAGGGGAATTGGAAGCGTAAAAAACAGACGAAAACGTTAAAAAGAGTCAAAAACATAAAAAAGACGGACAAAAACAATAAAAAAACGGACGATAACGTAAAAATCAGGACGAAAACGTAAAAAAAACGAATGAAAGCGTCAAATACGGACGAAAACGTAAAAAACCTGACGAAAGCGTAAAAAAAATATATCAATAGGTTAAAAAAAGAGCCGAAAACGTAAAAAAAAAATAGACGAAAACGTAAAAAAACAGACGAAAACATTAAAAAAGAGCTGAAAACGTAAAAAAAACGGACGAAAACAGAAAAAAATGGACGAAAACTTAGAAAACATGACGAAAATGCAAAAAACGAATTAAAACTTAAAAAACGGACAAAAATGTAATTAAAACGGACGGAAACGTAAAAAAACAAACGAAAACGTAAAAAAATACTTAAACGTTAAAAAATGAGCCGAAAACGTAAAAAATGGACGAAAACGTAAAAAAACGAATGAAAACTTAGAAAACATGACGAAAACGCAAAACACAGACGAAAACATGAAAAACGGACGAAAACGTAATTAAAACGGACTGAAATGTACAAAAACAGACGAAAACATAAAAAACATGACGAAAACGTAAAAAAAGAGACGAAAACGTTAAAAACGGATGAAAACGTAAAAAAACGGACAAAAACATAAAAAGTATACGAAAACGTAAAAAAACAGATAAAAAACGTAAAAATAGAGTCGAAAACGTTAAAAAAACTGGTGAAAATGTAAAAAAATAGATGAAAACGTAAAATAAAGTCAAAAACGTAAAAAACAATCGAAAACGTAAAAAACGAACGAAAACTTAAAAAACGTGATGAAAACGTAAAAACAGGAGGAAAAAGTAAAAAAATGGACAAAAACGTAAAAAAAAAAAAAAAAAAAAAAAAAAAGGACGAAAACGTTAAAAAAAACCTGGATAATTAATGATGAATAAAAGGACAGAAATGAAATACCCAAAAAAACCTGACCCAAGACCCATTTGACCTAAACTCATCTAGACCCATCATTCCAAGTGACTCATCTAGACCCATACCCATCTAAGACCCAAGACCTAACCCGACCCGACCCAACCCAACCCAACCATTTTGCCACCTCTAATTATATCAGGAAAGTAAAATACAACAACCGTCACTCTGTTTTAGGCGGATAAGCACTTTACAATTTACATCAGCAGATTCTAAACACCCCTTACAATGAATCATACCTGTGCCACATAAACGTGTCCATGCATAAATAAAATCCATGTCACTGCACAGAGAGTTACGCCTACGTGCTCGAAGTAAATAAGAATTTTCCCAGACTCCCTCCGCTTGGTAAAAGCTATCCGTAATGAAGGTGTCCAGGCCCTGCAAATAGGCATACGAAATTTATGAGCATGAATTTACATCCTTTTGTCAAGAAATAAGCTAATCACACTAACTATTGACCTAATTAGTCTGATACGCCATCAACAAAACTATATATATCACAAACATAAGTAGAGACTTAACAAATTAATGCGCAAACAACAGTACAACAATCGCTACGCTTAAAAGGATACTATATATTCAACTGATAAAAACTAAATGAAGTGATATCGAAGCATTTAGCAGAAGGTCCTTAGTCTTGACAAAGCAAAAGAACTACGTCAATCTACAATACTACAACAATAGCTACACTTAAAACGAAAGTATATATTCAACCGATAAAAAAAACAGAAGTGAAACCGAAGCATTTGGCAGAACGTCCTTAGTCTCTACAAATCAAAAGCACTACATCAATCTACACTTTTTTTTACTAACCTAATGTCATCAATATGCAGACATTTCATGTATTTGAATGTAAGAATAAAACAGGCTAGCAAAGGTTCTTATTCTCGACAAATTAGCGCGTAAATCACATAACTATTCCGAAAAACACCACATGAAGCTATAGTTGGTATCGACTTAATTACATCGGTGCAACCATATATTCATCAATCTGTTAGAATAATGAAGTGAAAATTAAACCATACAGATTAGCATAAGGTCATCATACATTTCATTTCAGGCACTTTTCAAGTGTTCTTCCAAATTTAAACCATTACCATGCATCAAAATGTTTCTTCTTTTTGAATAGGAGTAAAAAAAATTGTATATCTGGATAGAATAAAGACGTCAAGTAAAAGTAGAATGATAGTGGTTTGCCGATAAGTACTAAATGCCGTGTGGTTAGACGAACATTGTTGGGAATTTTTATTATGATCCTACTGTAAGTACCTTAATGTACTCCAAATGGTCTTTTACTTTCTATTAACACCTCGAGGCTTGACACCATCTATAAGTCCCTTAATCCAAGCACATAACTGACTCGCCATTTCACGAAACCAAGCACAACATATAATATAAGCAAATCATGAAACGAAGCATAACTCTCATACTTAAGGATTGAAACACATACCAGTGAAGAATGTATCACTGCACTTACTACTGGTCCTTTTTTGCAACTCCACGAACAACAACAAATCTGGTTACACCAGAAACAAAAACATCAGGATGATTTAATAAGAACATGCGATACTAAAACAATATTCGTTACATTCGTGCAGCTTTGAGTGCATACGACACTAAAGGTCGCCTCCCAAATTTAGGATTCTCACTATAATTTACCGAGATGGGGTCGTACACCACTACTTGCAGTCCGCGTGTTTTGGAATGACCTGAAACCGTATGTCAATGAAGAGTGAGTTTTCGTAAAACGAAAGAGAAACAAATTTAAAGTTAGCAGGTATAGCAAATTGTGGCCGAAAACTTTATACGAATGTTTAGGTCTGTGTTTGAGAGTAGATTTCCAAACACCTTATTTCGTAAGATAATAACCAATTTTAATAATCTGCAGCGCGACTCCGGTTCAATTTCCATTACCTTTTCCTTATGTTATGTGGCATCCCGTACTTAATCAACAATCACTTCGGCTCTGCATCAAAGTAATTCAAATGATTTGTATTAGTATAACTATGTATTAATACAAAGCAGTCAGAATGTATAGGCTCGTATGCAATCCATTTGCCGACTAACTCACCCAGATGATCATCTTCTGTTGGTTGCCACTTGGTCACTTGACCAAGTCTTTTCAGAGCCAACAAACAACTCCAGACCAATCAAGATTCAATGAAAATGTCATCCTTATCTTCAAATTGGGAAGTTGCCGTTGTCATACCTCCACGACTACAACCACAACTCCTGCACCGAAAAACCATATCAGATTACATTTAATCATCTTAATGCAACCACTAATGGCCATATACGTATCTGGTTTAGTTTATACTAAATCATAAAAACTATGACTTTTTGTGGTTATCTAACTTTGCTTACACACATGCTGTAAGTGTCAGCCACATCCATTACCAGTATAGTAGGTAAACAAATTAACCAACAATCCAACTTATAGTCAGCAGGACGGGAATGGTTTAACGTGTCAACAAATTTGCAGAAGCTTCAATAACATTGCAATTAGGTGGGAGTGTACTATTACTTGAAAAATAAACATTTGTAGCTATGAGTTTAGTTGTACACAAAGATAGTTTAAAAAATGAGAAGCGCTATAAGAATGATTAAGTTACGCGTATAACTACATATTTACAATGAGTAACTTAATAATATTCAAATGTAATGTTAAGTTTACCAATGATCTACACTGGTGGTCGTTTATTTTATGCACGCAATCGACCACGTAAATTCCCTTCTGTTGATGAAACTGAATGTATTGAATAACCTGATAGACCAAAAGTTTGTGCTCGTTATTATGAAACATTGATTATACACCAAATAAGTCATATAAGCATTAACTTTTTATACATAATTACTGTGAGTGTCACAGAAAAAAGTCCTCCGGATACTTGGAAACACCCGGCATGATAAAAATCGATTAACTTTATGTAACAAATTCAGTTTCACCTTTTTTTTTCAATTATCATGTTACTCGATGTGCCACTTCCAAAACTCAACTCCCTAAATGAAAATCGTTCAGATACTTCCAGAATACCTGACAACGTTAAACGACGCGTCAGTAAAGGAAAGATGGCCGTCTTCGCCTTCAAGTCTGTAAACTTTAGTTCACAAAAAAAGATAATAAAAAAAAAGGAAAAAAAACGCATTCATAGCTAATAAAAAACCATAAATCTTTCAAAATTAAAAACCTAAACTGAAATTATAGCCACTTACCATTCACAACTTTTAATTCTCTCTGTTGCTCTAGTTATTTGAGCATTATAGGAGAAGACAGACAATATACCCTCTTGGGCTATACCTTTTGATAAAACCATCCGCATAGCTCAAGAGCCATATACCATGTTGTGGCTAGATAATGCTGCAAAATAAAGAAATCCGAACATAATCTTCAAAAAAACTTATCCAAAAGTTTTCTGCTTATTCTATCATAGCCTCATACGCCATGAACAAAACTATATATATCACAAACAACCGTACAATCGGGCAGACCTCAAAAACTTTGAGTTGTATACCTAATGACTATATCAGCAACCAAGCATACATAACCTGAACAAACAAATAAAAAATCCAGAAATATAGCTTGCCTGCCGACACACTTTCCAACTGAACTTTCCCTGTTCCATAGAAAAATAAAAATACACCAAATAAACATACCTGAAACCTGAAATCACACGCAACTCATAAAAACAAAAACACAAACGAACCCTAATCTTGATTTACGATAAAAACCAATACTTTAACCAAATTAGAAAACCATATCTTCTGAATTTTTTCTAAGGGATAGAGAAATATTCCAAACGTCTCTTCTCCAAATGTTATCTCGGCATTTATCAACTACCTCTACAATAGACAAAGTAAACAATAATAGCATAAATATGTTGAACCTTCATTTAATTACTAAATAATAACAGCATGGATATGTTGAACATTCATTAAATTACTAAAGCATATTAACTAAACCTTAATGAAAACGAGGCAGGCAGAACCCGTGCTACGCATGGGCTGAGAATCTAATTGTTAATCGTGTATTCTTTTTGTATATTGGGGAGTGTATACTTAAATGTTGTTTAATATGTCATATGAAATGTTTTAACTTTCTTGTATAAAAATTTAAAAATGTTTGATGTTGTTTTGGTTTTGTGGTGTTATATTTTATAAATGGGCTTTTGGTTATTAAGTTGTTATGGCTTGGTTTCTTTTGGCCTATTACTGATTTGCATGATAAAAAAACGGCTTTGTTTCTTTTGGTCTATTACTTAACCCTACAATACTTGTCCATTAGATGGTTTTTGCATGGTAATATGAAGCACACGGGGTCTATCTAATTGGTCATAGTTTAATGTGCGTTAAATATTTTCTTTATTAAGTTTGTAAGTTAAAGTTTATGTAATAATGTATATATAATAATGCCACATAAACTTTATAAAAATCGTTACAAACCTTTTTAGCTTCATCTCATTTTATTGTACAACTAATTTCATTGAAAATTAACATTGAAGTCTAACTAATATTAATAAATTTTATCAATAAACTCAATTCTAAATAGCTAACCAAATGAATATTAATTGATACACTATGCATAATTCCTAAAACCTTTGGACTCCACTATTGTGTCTTAAACTTATTATTTTTAATTTACAAATGGGTTCGAGCAAAAATTATGTACTTTTTCTTTTATATTCATTATTCAAGTTGCATGCTTACATAAACTAATCATGCTAAAAAGTATCATTTAACCATTTAAATGTTGTTTTACATACATGCTCGTACACATTTTCTTGAATCAATTCGCACATGTGAGCCACATCAATAGAAAACAAACATAAATTACTTGTATATGAAAATGCATTAACATAATACATATATCTACATATTGCATTAGGTTAAATCATCAATTATTCTTGCAACCTTTTCAACTTCATTTCAATCCATAACCGACTTTTAATTCTATACTAATTACCAAATATCATGTGAGCAATTCCGGCAAGCCTTGCACTTCCATCTCGATGTTGTATATACTTCACATTAAATGCACCGGTTTTGTTTTTCGATAAGAGTTTGAACTTTTGCTTATGTTTAAAACTCAAATTATGTATTTCTTCCTTTCTATTCATTACTCAATGTGATATTTTTAATATGTCGTATTTTGCTATTATGGCAAACTCATTTAATGGGCGTAAATATTGGTTTCTCACTAATGATTCTACATATAGAAAAATAAAACGTTTTGCGATGCGCGGACCTTCTTCTTTTCAATAATAATTCAATTGCACAAGATAAATTCATTATAATATTTCTCAAAGAGCATTCGAAAGCAATTACTTATATAAACTAATCACGCTAAAAAGTATCATTTAACCAATTAAATGTTGCTTTACATACATGCTCGTCCACATTTTCTTGAATCAATTTGCACATGTGAGCTACATCAATAGAAAACGCACATAAGTTACTTGTATATGAAAATGTATTAACATAATACATATATCTATATATATGCTTATCTATAACAATCACTAAATTATGTAAGAAATAAAAAAAAAAATAGTTGGTATCCCAGTCTTTGGTTCTATTTATCTGAGCATGCATTATCTTGTGTGATTTTCATTGTACCTATGTATGATAACTAAATTAAGAAAAAAAGAAGACCGAGTTAATTACAAAGATCTAAAAGATGTGTGAATCATCTCCAAAATGTTGCAAAAGATAATTTACGTACTGCTACCAACAATTAAAGATCTAAAAGATGTGTGAATCGTCTTCAAATGTACATACTAAATGTGATTTTGGTCGGTTTATATAGGCATGAATTAGGTTAAATCATTAATTATTCTTGCAAACTTTCGCAACCCTTGCACTTCATCTAACCGACTTTTAATTCTATACTAAATACCATGTGATCAATTCGGGCAACCCTTGCCCTTCATCTCCTTTCATGAGTGTATAATTATTATGAGGCTGCATTGAAGTCCGAGCATTAGCCAGCTTGTACCCTATGCAATCTTGACGCCTCCACATTAAATTTAGGGACTGAATCTTATAGTATTACGAGGCATGCAGAACCCGTGCTACGCACAGGCTTTTAATCTAATTGTTAATCGCGCCTATTGTTTTTGTGTATTATTGAGTGGATTTGTATTTTTAGTTTAGTATGTTGTATGAAACTTTTTTAGTTTATTGTTTAAAAATATAAAAATGGTTGATATTGTTTTGGTTTTTTGGTCTTTATATTTTCTAAATGGGGTTGTCGTTATTAAATTGTCATACGCTTGATGTAATTTTCTTTGATTGTTTTGGCCTATTACGTAACCCAACAATAATTTTGCATGGTAATACGAAGCACAATGGCTTTTTCTTATTTGTTATAGTATAATTTGCGTTAATTATTTTTGTTATTAGGTTCGTAAGTTGTGATTGTATTACATCTGTTGTAAGTATGCCATTAGTTGTTTGGTGATTTTTATATTTAATCTTTTTATAACATATTAGTATTTATTTATAAAGTTTATGATTAAAAACTAAAGTTAGCTTCATCTCATTTTATTGTACAACTAATTTCATTGAAAATTAACATTGAAGTCTAACTAATAATAATAAATTTTATCAATAAACTCAATTCCAAATAGCTGACTAAATGAATATTAATTAACACACTATTAATAATTCCTGAAACCTTTTGGACTCCACTATTATGTCTTAAACTTAATTTTTTTAATTTACAAATCGGTTCAAGCAAAAATTATATACTTTTCCTTTTTATATTCATTATTCAAGATGCATGCTTACATATACTAATCACGCTAAAAAGTATTATTTAACCATTTAAATGTTGCTTTACATATATGCTCGTGCACATTTTCTTAAATCAATTCGCACATGAGAGCTACATCAATAGAAAACACACATAAATTACTTGTATATGAAAATGAATGAACATAACACATATATCTATACTAGAAGGGTACCCGCACGTTGCAGCTGCGGGTACCCTGAAATTAAATTTTTCGGTGAATCATATATTTTAGTTAATTATGTTCTTTTTGACAATAAATTTATGGATATCAAGAATTTCGTTTAGATCGTGCCCGTTCGGTCTCGAGCATGTTTGGCCCGCACCCGTTCGGGCACAAGCCCATTTGGCCAATTGCCCGTTCGGGCCTGAATATTTGTATAATGTGCTTTATTATTTGTATTAGTGACATTTAATGTATGAATTGTGTTTAATTTGGTTGTACAATATGCTTGATAATTTGTATTTGTGATGTATGAGGTCTTTTAATAATTGTATTCATTGTATTTATTAACCAATTAATTAATTGACTACATTAAATATCATTAATGTGGTGTTTTTTTTAATATGTGCATTAAAATGTTGTACACTATGCTTCTTGTCTTGTAAGTCTGAAAATTATGTGCATTAAAATGGTGTACATGCATATTTCCTATTAAAGAAATGTTTTTAGTCTTAAAGATTTTAAGACTTCTAAATATAGATGTCCTAAATACATTATAAGGTAGTATAGATATATTACATTAGGTTAAATCATCAATTATTCTTGCAACCTTTTCAACTTCATCTCAATCTATAACCGACTTTTAATTCTCTACTAAGTACTAAATATCATGTGATCAATTCCGGCAAGCCTTGCACTTCCATCTCGATGTTGTATATACTTCACAATAAGTGCACCGGTTTTGTTTTTTGATAAAAGTTTGAACTTTTGCTTATGTTTAAAACTCAACTGTTAATACAAATATCGCCTAAAAACATTATTTATATTTTACGATCTTTGCTAAGTTTTGTTAACGACAAAATGTAAACTTTAGTTTCTAAGTAAATCATAATCTTAGTTTTAAAAACTTGCATAACTAGACATTTGCTACATTTTACATTTCATAAAACACAACACTTTTTATTTCTTAAAATAGAAATGTCACATCACATTTATGGTAAGTTTTGTCAATATACATTTATGGAAAGAAGGTGTGTTTGACTAACCATATGTTTGCTTGCACAAGTTTTGTGTTTGACTAGGTATAATGAGATGTGACATTGTTTGGTTACAAGTATTCAACACAACGTTGCAAGACTTGTTAGCTTAGCATTGTGTAGACTTGAATAGTTTACACTTCATTTAATTGTGTATTTTCAGTAGTGATCGGTTAATATTTTAGTCCTCAAAATACAAAGTGTGACGGGAGTTGTTGTACCCTTGTAAAAGAACTAACGGGAGTGGTTGTACCCTTGTAAAAGAACTCGACATCTAGCTTAGTGTCGGTAAACGTGTATAAGAAACGTGTAAGGTTTTCTCCGCCGGTGAAAGGAGCTTGTTGACTAGTGAAAGAAACTCTCGAGTTGGATACTCGGGGCATGGATGTAGGGCAAGGAAAAAGAGTCCTTGTAGCTGAACCACGATAAATACTCTTGTTGTGGTTTGATCGTTTATTTCTTTATACTTGCATGTTATATATTGTGTTTGTGTATATATCTTTGATCAAAACGGAAAGTTTCAAAAGATAATTAAACAAGTTAAAAAGATTTTAAACGGTAAACTATTCAACCCCCCTTTTAGTTTTCCACAATTGGCATCAAGAGCTACGTTACTCAAGCTTTTAAAATATGTTGTGTTTTAAAACTTGAAACGATCCATGGATTTTGAAAATTACAAAGAAGGGCAATCTATGCAAAGACCACCACTTTTTGAAGCAAATGGTTTTATATATTAGAAAAACCGTTTTGAAACTTATGTAAAATCTAAAGATATAGATTTATGGTATATAATCATTGATGGTGATAATATAGTTACTAATATTAAAGATGATGATCAAAAGAAATAGATTGCTAAAAATAATGAAGCTAAAATGATGCTTTACAATGCTTTGCCTAAGAAAGAATATGAAAGAGTCTTTATGTGTAAAACCGCCAAAGATATTTGGCAATCTTTAATAGTCACTCATCAAGGAAACTCACAAGTTAAAGATAACAAAATTTATCTTGTTCAACAATATGAACAATTTGTTATTTCCGAAGATGAGATTATCGATAATGCATTTGCTAGGTTTAACACTATTATTACTTCACTTAAAGCACTTGATGAATCTTTTTGTAGTATGAATTTTTTCAGGAAATTCCTTAGAGTACTCCATCCGAAGTGGAGAGCAAAAGTGACGGCAATTGAAGAATCCAAAGATCTTTCAGGCATGCCACTTGACGAGCTAATTGGAAAGCTCAAAGTTCATGAAATGGTAATGGAAAAAGATTCGAAACTAGTTAGAGACAAGAAAGAAAAAGTTAAGTCCATTGCCTTGAAAGCTAGAGTTCAATCAAGTGATGATGAAGAATCTACTTCGGATAGTGATGATGAGGAATATGATATGGCCGTTAGAGACTTCAAGAAGTTCTTTCGTAGAAGAGGGAAGTTTGTAAGGCGACCTAAAGATGATAAGAAAACTTTCCGAAAAGATCGTGATGATAGGAAAGGAAAAGTTGAAAGAAAATGCTATAGGTGTGGAGACACAAGTCATCTTGTAGGAGAATGTCCAAAACCACCCAAGAGCAAACCTCAACAAGATTTTGTGGGTGGTGCTTGGAGTGACTATGAAGGAGATGACGATGAGCCAAAGAATGATGATATTGCTCTCATGGCTCACGACTCAAATGAGGTACTCTCCGACTCATCTTACTCCTCTATTGATGATTACACCTTACAAAAAGAATATAACAAACTTTGTGAATTGAGCTTAAAAATCATAAACAAAAATAAGTTTTTGAAAACTAAAAAGGTGTTTTTAGAAAATGAAGTTTATGAGTTAAAAGAAAAAGCTAAGAGATTAGAAAAGAGTAAAGGTATTGACACATCTTGCAAATCATGTGAAGAACTTAAACTCGAAGTTGAGAAACTTAAAATTACTCAAAATGATCTAATAAAACAAACCACAAAGTTTAAGAAGTTCGATAAGAGCATTTCTTGTGCGGATGAAATTATGAAAATTCAAAAGTCACCCTTTGATAAAACAGGACTAGGATTCATGAAAATAGAAACTTCAAAGGGTCAAACGAAACAAGAAAAGAATGCACAAGAAACTAACAAAACTGCTACAGCAGTCCGCGGAACAGACGGAACCCAATCCAGGGTTCCGCCCGTGGACTCGAAGGTTCCGCCAGGTCTGCTGCAGCAGTAACATCCTCCACATCGGATCGTTCAAAATTTGTTAAAGTCACATATAAAAATGGAACAAAACCTACCTTTAAAACTGGAGTAGGACTTAGTAAAAACGAATTTAGAGCTAAGACTACTCAACCAAGACCTAAGACTCCAATTCCCAAAGAGCAACTTCAACACTCGACCAAACTACCAACATGTTTGGAACCAAAACACTCCTGGACATTACCAAACTCCAAATTACATGTCATGGAACCCTTATGTTCTATTTTCATACTTGGAACAAGTTAATGGTATGCTTAACCAAAATGGACCCATGAGAAATTGGGGACCAAATGTTTGAGTGTTGTTCGTAAAATAGGTGTGCTTCAAAGTTTGTTTGGAACCGGATGAATGGATTAAAGATAGCGGTTGTTCAAGGCACATGACGGGTAACAAAAGCCTCTTCACTACTTATCACAAATGTGACGGAGGTAATGTTACGTTTGGTAGTAAAGCTAAGAGCAAAATCATCGGAAAAGGTACAATCTCTCATGACTCCCTTTTTATAGATGATGTAGTTCATGTTGATAACTTAGGTTTTAATCTCCTTAGTATTAGTCAACTTTGTCATAATAAGTATAATGTCCTTTTTAGTGAAAACGGAAGTAAAATACTTAAAGATGGTATAACCATAGCCAAAGGTGTCCTTAAGAACAACGTATACGTCATGAAGATGGATCCAACATCTAGAGACAAACTTTGTCTAACCTCATTAGATGAATCTTCAACTTTATGGCATAGACGTTTAGGACACGCTAACATGAGACTAATTCAAAACCTCTCGTCCAAAGACTTAGTTCGAAACCTACCTAAGTTGAAATATGACCAACACTTTTGTGATGCTTGCAAAGTCGGTAAACAAGTCCATAGTAGCCATAAGGCTAAAAACTTGGTTTCTACATCTAGGTGTCTAGAACTTTTGCATATGGATTTATTTGGTCCATCCGCTATACAAAGTTATGGAGGTAACTTCTACACTTTGGTCATAGTTGATGATTACTCAAGATATACTTGGACAAAATTTTTGAAAAGTAAAAATGAAGCTTTTGATAAATTTGAGATTCTAAGTAAGAAAATTCAAAATCAAGCAGGGTCTAATATTGTGTCTATTAGAACGGATCATGGTCGTGAATTTGATAATGAATTTCAATTTCGAAACTTTTGTGATATAAATGGTATTACTCATAACTTTTCGGCTCCACGTACCCCTCAATCTAAAGGTGTAGTAGAACGTAAAAACCGGACATTGCAAGAGATGAGTGATGAGTGCTTATTCACTCATCCTTTTTAGGCTTTATTTCAGACCAAATACACCAAATACTAACCAAAATGCCAAGAGAATGCATGTTTTTGTGTTTGTGTATGTGCAGGTATGAATATGAGAAAAATGAACGAAAACAAAGCAAAACCGACAAAAACGAGCACGAGATTGGAAAAAGGTCAAAAGCCGGAGCCGGGGAAGCAAAATGACAAAAGAAAGCTCAGAATATCATAAGAAACCCTCAGGAATTCCAAAAGTTGCATAAAAAGTCCCTGGACAAAGTTTTGAAGAATTGGCGATTTTAGTCCTTGTACTTTCAGAGAATTACAAATTTAAGTCCCTTGAAGATTATTCGGAGAAAAGACAAAATTGGTCCTTCATATATAAGGATGGCAATTTATACCCTTGGATTACACTTTTGATAAATTACAGATTTGGTCCTTGGAGTTTGGGAAAATACAACATTGGTCCTTGAAATATTTTTTACTACTCCTAATACTAAAACACCACATCCTGATCCAAGAATAATTTAACCCACAACCCTTTACCCATTTCTTGGCCCATAACAAAACCAAAGGCCCACTCCCCATCACCTTGACCCGGCCTGCATAACTTTTACCCTCGGTCAACCCAAACCAGTCAACGCTCCAAACTAATAAATCCCAAAAACCAAAAAGAACCCGCCTTTATTTTACCCCCAAACTTACCCCAAACCCAGAAATCTTTACTGTTTACATGAACCCTAGGATCCCAAATTACCCCAATTACCTCATATGGTAATAATTGCTTGAAAATTAGAGCTTCTAGAAGGGTCAGTCACGTGTCAGGAGGTGTCAGGGAATGAAAGAAGGGGTACGTGGACCAATAACATCACACACGGAGGATTGGTCATATCACTAAATTGATCCAAGGGCTTAGATAAGATGTGATGATGGGATTGATGATCTTACGGTTCTGACAACACGCAAAGAAGCACATCACTTGGATTGGTGACCTGGCACATCTCTCTCTCAGCAGCTATAAATACTCACCCCTCACCTCATTTGAAAGCTGGTTAGCTTAGAGTTAGATGTTAGGTTAGTTTAGGATTAGGAGTAGGATATAATTAGTTTTAAAATTGTATTTCTTATTAAAAAGCTTTGTACTCAGATTTAAATTTCAATATAAGTCTCTTTTCAGTTAATTCCCTTGCAATTTACTTTTCAGTTTTTAGTTATTTCAAATACATGTTTAGTATTTTATTTCAGTTGGTGTTTGGTTTAATTTTTTTTTTTCAATTGTGCTTTAAATCTGTTTTGTCAAGTAATTGGTAAACTGCTTATTGTAATAAGCATTCTAGCTTATTGTGGAGATTGAAAGACAGCCATAAGGCGCGTTTGGCCTGTCTTAAAGACAGGCTGTGAGGGAGCTCTCCTCTGTTCATGCTGAGGAGAGTAATTGTAAGTTCGGTTTTACCTTTTTTATAATCTTAATCTGCTTATTTAGTTTATCATATTTAGATTTAAGCTTGATTAGTTGTTACTGTTTTTATTGATTCATATTAGTTATAATATAGTTTTAGTTTTATTATTGTTGCTTATAGATTACATTCATCTGTTTCATTTATGCTCATATATCGATTAGTATATACTGCTTAGTTGTGTTGCTGTGGTATTTTAAGATCTGTGTTCTGAGTTTCTGGTTTGTTGTAATATTGGTGGATCAATTTATCAGCTTATTTAGTTATAGTGACTGATAGTTATAGGTGTATTTGGTATCGGCTGCAATAAGCAGTATTGCGATTACGTTGTGATAGTTTGGAGCTTAGAACTGCATATCTGAGTTCCTGTTGTTCTTGGTCAAATTCACTGGTCTATTCAGCTTTAATATCAGTTAAACATTCTAGGTTGATCATTGGATTGGGCAGTCAAAGTTTAAATGTCATAAGTAGCGTAAGTTGCATCAAATCAGGGGTGTTTGGATTTCATATGTACTGAGTAATCATGTTGTTTTATCTTTGAGTTTTCTGCACACTTAAGCTACTTAGGTAAATTAAAGCCAAAACAAACATACTAAACATAGGTTGTTAACAAAAGTGAGCATTCAATAAGTCAAAATTCAATACAAAGTGAAATTCTGTGTTCATACTTGCTTTAGTTGGATCTGTGAACTGTGCATACTATTAGATCTAGGTGCATCTTGGTTATCTAGCTCACTAATTAGCTTAATACAACACTTAGAGTAAGTTTAGTGCATCAGAAATTCAGTTTAGTCAAAGTAGTGTTGCAATTTAAAAGTCAAATACCAAGTGATACTCAGTTTTTGGCAAAGATTTTGATAGCTTCTGTAGGATTTGTTATTTGGTGGAAGTAAGTTTGGATTGCTGTTTTCTAAAGCTTAGCAGTAGGTTAACCAATTTCAAAAAGAATTTTCAAATTTGTAGCTTATTTACTTATCTAAATAGCTCTAGGTAGTGGCCTGTTTGGACTTTCAATTGCCCTGCACTCAGTTTTTTTAACTAATCTCTTGGGTCTGTTTTAGGTCTGTAAATAGGATCTAGGGTTTGATTTTAAGGTTGTTTTGGATTCTCAGGTTGGTGGTAAGTATTTTGTACCCACAGGTTTCCTTTTAATAGCTTACTAGGACTGCTTATTAGCTTGCCAAATAGGGTAGTTCACCACTAGTATTCTGTTTTCTATATTAGGGCTGCAAGTTTGTTTAGGTTATCATAATCTGAGTTTTATAGTTCATCTTAGTTCTATAGTGCTTTAAATAGTTGTTCTCAGTTGATTTGGTGATTTAGCTTATTCTGAGTTGGCTTATTGCTTTATCATATTTGCTTTTTGGACTGTTTTGGTGTCTTATTTGATCTTCTGAATATCATTTGGTCTCACTTCTGTTTATCTGAGCTTATTATAGTCCTAAAAATATCTGTGAAAAGTTTGGGGTCATTTTGGTCAGGAGTGCTTATAAATAAGCACTCCAAATAAGCTGTTTTCAAGCTTATAAGCACTTTCCTTGCTTATTTTCTTTTCAAATTTTTTTTCCCAAGCTCATTTTAATATTTTAGATTTTCTGTAATTTTTTCAAATTTTTCCGAGTTCATTTACTATTTTTCTTATTTTATTTTCATTTTTAATCATTTTTAAATACTTTTTAAAAAATCCAAAAAAATCTGAAAAAGTCAAGAAAAATCCAAAAATATTTTTAAAATTTATTTTCATTTATTTTAGAATTTTAGAAATTTATTTTGCATTTTTCCCAATTATTTTGAATTTCTTTTGAATTTTTAATTAGATTTAATTGTTTTTAATTTCTAAAAATTCCATAAAAAGCAAAAAAAAAAAAAAAATAGTTTTTAGTTTTAAAATTTCTTTTTAGTTATTTTATAATTTTCAAAATTTAATTTTTATTTTTCTCACTTTATTTTCATTTTCTTTTAATTTTTAATTAGTTAAAATAGTTTTTAATTCATAAAAAATAATTAAAAAGTCAAAAAAATATTTTTCTTTTTCTCAAAATTTTCTTTTATCATTTTTAATTTTTAGAAATTATTTTCAAGTCCGTAGGAGTCGCGTAGCTTAAAAGTCGCGTTTTATTTCGCGCGTTGACGTTTATTTTACGTTTTAATTTACGGTTTGTCGATTCTACGTTACGTTTGCGGTTTGTTTAGTTGATTTACGTGCTTAGTTGGTTATTTGTGCTTCATTTACTATTTCATTAGTGTAATCTCAATCAAATCACTTTTTACCATTTTCACGACACGTTTCACAAATCGGGAATTCGAAATTCCATTCACACCTTCGCTGGGACACGACCCGGGGGAATACTTTCCTAAGCATTTCTTCGGTTTTAAAAACTATACCACAAAACGAACTTATCAAAAAATGGCGCCGCTGCCGGGGAAGGTTGAAGTGAATTTTTCGTTTTCGTTTTTCGAAATTGTGTTTTGAAAACTTTCCTTGTATATATTTTCTATAAAAACCAAAAAAAAAAAATCGAAAAATCAAAAACACTTTTCCTAAAGTGTTTTCACAAAAATACCAAAAAATTAATAAAGTTACAGCCTCGTTCCGATCGAAAGAAAGGGCGTTGTAAACCAAATAAGCTTCTCAATATAATTACGCGTGAAATTAGTTGCTAATCGGATTACTTTAATTCTACAACCGAATAAGCGGAAAATACGGATAGCTTTGACATTAAATTGCAAGCTGAAGAGAGATCCATTCTTCTCTCCCGTTCCGTCGCGAGTAGATTAAGGGAAACGGTTTACGATTAACGTAACGTAGAAAAAAGAAAAACCAAAAATAATCTTCTTATCTTCTTATCATTTGATTCTTCTTCTTTAACCCTCTAAACCGATAATTCTTTCACTGTCTCACTTATGGATCCGACTTGTTTTAAATGTGGTGAACCGTTCTTTGAAGGTTCATGTGTTTTGTGTACGTGCGAACAATGTGGTAACAATATTCACGATGGAGTTTGTTTGTTTTGTAATACTCCCGAGTATGTTCGAAACGCAAATTGTCAAAACGTTCCCGATTACTATCCAACACCACCGCCGTCTCCGTTCACGTGCTTTAATTGTGGAAATCCATCCGACGAGGGATTACCGTGTGGGCAATGTTTTTGTAACCAATGTGGATACACGAATTGTATATGTTACGCCCCGAGTGCTGAAACGTCTTACGTTTGTGATACGAGTTTTGATAATTATCCTCAAAATGATTTCAATCATCCTTTTCAAAACTTTTATGAGCAAGTACCGTATTTTAATGGTGATTCATCGAATTTTGAAAATTGTGGGGGATCGTTTGAAAATTTTTATTGTGAGCCAAATGCAAGTTACGATTCTCATGGTTTTAACCAATCCCCACAAACTTCCGATTTTGCTAATAATATTTGTGAAATTAAATCAATGATCGAGAAGTTAAAAGAGTTGGTAGCTAATCGTTATACGCATACTTCCGAGCCTCAAGTGAAATCGATGGAAGAACTTCTTGCCGAAGAACGAAAATCTAAATTTTGTGAGTGTTGTATGTACGACGACGACGATGATTCCACGATTACAATTGTTCTTAATCCTAACAAAACGTCCGATGTTTCTTCAATAGTACCCGATGACTCTCTAAAAATGGGGGACGAGCATCTAAACACTATTCCGGCAACGGAATCGGACGAATTCAATAAGTCTAGTATTGAGAACCTTGTCCCAAGCCCAAGTGAGTCCGGGGAAATTTCTAATGGTGATTCTGAAATTGTTTCTGATTCTTCCTATCCTTCTTTCACACCGGTTGAGAGGAGTGATGTCTTTTTAGACGAAATCGAAGCTTGTCTTGCTAACATTGAATCTAATCCGACGATGGTTGATGATACTAATTTTGATCCTGAGGAAGACATCCGTTTGATTGAGGAATTATTGAATGAAGAACCGTCAATTTCTCTCCCTCCGATGAGCAATGAAGATTTTGATGAAGTTGAAAGTTATTTCGATTCTCACAATGAGTATACTACGAGTGATGAAGATTCTTGTGGAGATATCAACGATAATGATGAAGATGATGATGCGGAAATTCAAGATGAAGCTCTTCGTGAGAAATTATCCAAAGTTTATCTTCTCATTTCTAAGATCGAGGCGTTAAAAGATCCTTCGACTACTTTTTCTCCTATCCCCGTTATGGATAGTGATTTCTTACCCGAGCTTGAAATTTTTCGATTTGAAGAGACGAGTAGTGGCAATCCCACTATTCATGCTTTCTCTCTTCCGGATTATGAGTGTTTTGATTTTGAAATTAATTTTGAGCTTATTTCCGATAATCCGTCACGTGACCCTCTTTTAGAGGATGTTGATCGATTTCTTGCTACGGATGACTTGATACCACCGGGTATTGAGAATGACGATAATGGCCTTCGAAGAAATGTTCTTGAAGATATTCATAATGATGATGTACTTACCGATGCTGATTCATCTATCTTCGATTTACCTTTTTCTCGTCCACCTGCGAAACCGCCGGATGTAGATTTTGAATCAGATACGAATGAAGATAATTTTGGAGTGGTGGACGAGATTTCTGATTATGATAATCCTTTGCTTGATATTTTACCCACCCAACCCACCCGTGATTCAGAAATCGACTTTGCTTTTATCATCCGGGTGTTTTATCCGTTCTTTACTTATCCCCTCATTTCTTCTCTTTTCCACTCCACCGGGAGTGAGGATACCGTATTTGACCCCGGCATCTCCGTTTATGCCGGTTGTCCGTTTTATATGCTCTCCCCAAGGACGAATTAATTCGGGGATCGAGTCAAGCTCATGTGACTCGGTTAACAAAAACAAGCGCTTCGTGGGAGGCACCCCATGCTTATCCATTTCATCTTCTTTATTTTCTATTTTCTAATAACGTGACGTGAGGGGGGCGACCCTTTCCAATCTCGTGTTTTCGTGGTTGTTGTCTATGAATGTTCAGGAATTTCCCCGAAGTTTGAGGACTCTCGTGCTCGTGGTTTGTCGTTCTCTCCACTCGAGTCTCATCCTTCGCTGCTCTTTCGGAAATTCACCATATCCAAAATCTTATCGACTAACGTTTATCTCTTGGCATACTTAATAAATGGCCTTAGATTTTACGTAGGATTACCCGTCCCTTAAAACATTGAGGACAATGTTTCACTTTAGTCTGGGGGGGTGAATCTTCGATTCGATTTGACTTGTACCATCGTCTGAGCTGTTAACTTACGCAACTCCGTTTTCCACCAAAAATTTTATTTAAATTTTGTCACCGCTTTAAAAAGAAGAAAAAAAAAAAAAAATGATATATGATATGTATAATAAGTTTTGACACCTTGTTTTGACTTTCCTACCGGCGAGAGTAGAAATAAATGTTCCGACTTGACCGGGCGTGTTGAGCCCTAGCTTGTCTCCCTTAACCAAAATAATCATAAGATTATGGCTAAGCATCCGCGGATCTCATTATTTGGGATTTTAAATTTGCGGAGATCGAGGAATGATAGAGTTTATTTAAAAGTTTCGTGCTATACACGGATCGCATTTCTGGGATTTAAAAAACCCACGAGAGGTACTTGTGGCCTCCTTGTTCCCATCAGCAACGTCACCAATATATAAATAGATGTCTAGGATTAATTAAGGGTATACGGTTTGGGCAATACTTAGTTTTTTTCTCGTTCCCAACAAAATCTCTGCATATAGGGGTTTGGTACACATAGGGGTACTGCCAGTGTTACGGTGAAATAGACTATTGCATCTTGCCGGTTCGCAGCCGATGTTGTGATCTTAGTAAAGACCGTAGGACTTGGGGTTTGGCATATAGTTATGAATATCAATAATAATAGTCCAAAGCCAAATAAAAAGGCAGAGGAATCCAAAGCTATAAAAAAGCAGCGGATAGAAATCCAAAGTCATAATAAAACTCTTACATCTTGGCGGCTCATAAACCGTTGACTGTAAAAGAATAAAGGACTAAGGACAAAAGTATTATTAAAGTGCTTATGATTATGCAAAAATGCCAAGCTTCGACTCCGGGGGTTTCCCTAATAAAAAGCTTCCGTTTCGGGTATCAAACATGGTATGTCTCGGTCGTAAATAAAAAGGGAGCCTCCACAAATCGTGTTAAATCAGAGACCTTCATGTGGACCCGATTTCTGTATGCAGGGATTTTCGAGGGAAAGTTTGGAAACTACTTAGCGTTCAAATTTTGTGCTCTTATCGGACTAACAAATATCGAAACGAGAAAATATGAAGCAATTCATTTCTCACAAATTAAAATCCTTAGATACAAAACTTAGGACCTGGGGACAAGAGGTAATACACAAGTAACTTTTGTGGGCAGTGTTAGCATCTAACTTCTGGTAAACAATGATTTCGATTTTACGCTTAGTTTGGGAGCTTGTGAAAAATCAAGGATGACGATTTTTATCTGTATGGTCTCTTCTCTGTGAGAAGTGTTTCTACTCGTCGACCCTGATAGTTATCAACAGATAAGAATTGATAATGAAAGTCAAGGCAAACCGTCACTTATATAAAAATGAAAAAGTACAAAAAATAGTAGTTGTAGTTGTTATTATTGAAAATCGGAAAACGGAGCGTTTTTGAGAATAAATGATTTTACTATCTCTCTTGAACATCATTGCTACTTTACAACGTCAGTAAAGAGAGGTTTTGAAAATTATTTACCTTTTAAGCGTGAGGTGATGACATTGCGTGAGGGCACGGCAATACCTTAGTCTGGGGGATTTTGATGAGTGCTTATTCACTCATCCTTTTTAGGCTTTATTTCAGACCAAATACACCAAATACTAACCAAAATGCCAAGAGAATGCATGTTTTTGTGTTTGTGTATGTGCAGGTATGAATATGAGAAAAATGAACGAAAACAAAGCAAAACCGACAAAAACGAGCACGAGATTGGAAAAAGGTCAAAAGCCGGAGCCGGGGAAGCAAAATGACAAAAGAAAGCTCAGAATATCATAAGAAACCCTCAGGAATTCCAAAAGTTGCATAAAAAGTCCCTGGACAAAGTTTTGAAGAATTGGCGATTTTAGTCCTTGTACTTTCAGAGAATTACAAATTTAAGTCCCTTGAAGATTATTCGGAGAAAAGACAAAATTGGTCCTTCATATATAAGGATGGCAATTTATACCCTTGGATTACACTTTTGATAAATTACAGATTTGGTCCTTGGAGTTTGGGAAAATACAACATTGGTCCTTGAAATATTTTTTACTACTCCTAATACTAAAACACCACATCCTGATCCAAGAATAATTTAACCCACAACCCTTTACCCATTTCTTGGCCCATAACAAAACCAAAGGCCCACTCCCCATCACCTTGACCCGGCCTGCATAACTTTTACCCTCGGTCAACCCAAACCAGTCAACGCTCCAAACTAATAAATCCCAAAAACCAAAAAGAACCCGCCTTTATTTTACCCCCAAACTTACCCCAAACCCAGAAATCTTTACTGTTTACATGAACCCTAGGATCCCAAATTACCCCAATTACCTCATATGGTAATAATTGCTTGAAAATTAGAGCTTCTAGAAGGGTCAGTCACGTGTCAGGAGGTGTCAGGGAATGAAAGAAGGGGTACGTGGACCAATAACATCACACACGGAGGATTGGTCATATCACTAAATTGATCCAAGGGCTTAGATAAGATGTGATGATGGGATTGATGATCTTACGGTTCTGACAACACGCAAAGAAGCACATCACTTGGATTGGTGACCTGGCACATCTCTCTCTCAGCAGCTATAAATACTCACCCCTCACCTCATTTGAAAGCTGGTTAGCTTAGAGTTAGATGTTAGGTTAGTTTAGGATTAGGAGTAGGATATAATTAGTTTTAAAATTGTATTTCTTATTAAAAAGCTTTGTACTCAGATTTAAATTTCAATATAAGTCTCTTTTCAGTTAATTCCCTTGCAATTTACTTTTCAGTTTTTAGTTATTTCAAATACATGTTTAGTATTTTATTTCAGTTGGTGTTTGGTTTAAAATTTTTTTTTCAATTGTGCTTTAAATCTGTTTTGTCAAGTAATTGGTAAACTGCTTATTGTAATAAGCATTCTAGCTTATTGTGGAGATTGAAAGACAGCCATAAGGCGCGTTTGGCCTGTCTTAAAGACAG
>JARVZY010003296.1:0-26424 GCA_030686995.1 Artemisia argyi | reverse complement strand
CTATAGCCTTCAGTCACACATGCTCTAATTGACTATTAGTTAGATGAATCAGGTTTTTAGAAAAGTTATTGTGTATTGTTATTGCCGTATCTTATGCTGGTTTGAAGTTATGTAATGTTTTTGCTGATGTTGATTCATATTTATACAAACTTACCCCCATAACCGAATTTTTCTAGCATAATGGGAAGAAGCTTCGCAGTGTTAACGGCAAAGCAACCGCTTCGGGTGAAAAAGAAGCGGCTCAATGTATGTCTTTTTAACTCTACCATTAGGTTCTCGATTTTGGACTTGTTAGTATTATTGAATTATTGATTAGTCTCACATATGACTGAATGAGTATTCATCGTTTTGACTTTTGAGAGTCAAAATGCAGTACTTCATGAAGTCAAGTTCTCAGTGAGTTGTAATATTAAACTTGACTGGATTTCAAAGTTGAAAGTAGTGAGACTGTTGAAAGTCAAATTCTTGTCGAAAATGTTTTGTTTTGACTTTTGAGTGTCAAAATGAAGGACTTCAAGAAAGTCAAGTTCTGTGAGCTATTGTATTTATCGTGACTGGATTTTGAATTTAAAAGTATTCTGAATTTAAAAGTATGACTTGTGAGAGTCAAAATGCAGTACTTGATGAAGTCAGGTTCTATATGAGTTAATATATTTAGCTTGACTGGATTTTAAAATTGAAAGTAGTGTGACTTTTGAAAGTCATATTTTTTGTTGAAAAGTATGAACCTGTTTTGTTTTGAATTTTGAGAGTCAAAATGCAGTACTTGATGAAGTCGAGTTCTATATGAGTTAATATTTTTAACTTGACTGGATTTGAAAATTGAAAGTAGTGTGACTTTTGAAAGTCATATTTTTTGACGAAAAGTATACAATTGTTTTGTTTTGAATTTTGATAGTCAAAATGCAGTACTTCATGAAAGTCAGGTTGTATATGAGTTATTGTATCGTGACTGTATTTTGAAATTGAAGGTAGTATGAAATTGTTTCCTTTTGTGCAGATGACACAGGCTGTGTACGTGATGAGTCTGGAGTTGATATGAAAGAAAGCAGGAAAAGGCGCAACAGCGCCCTTGATATGAAGAAGAAAAAGAGACCCCGAATGAAAAAACACAGGCCCAAAATATACGATGATAGCAAACCCAACAAAGTCCCAAATTCTCAATCTCCAAACTCTTCAAACCCAACTCCAAGGACACCAAAAACTCCCAATGCACCAGCAACTGTATCCCCAAATCGGGTACAAAAGAAGAGTCAAAACTCAGAACATAACAATTCAAACAGTTATCGCTTTCAGATTGCTACATTTAAGAGAAATTTACCGAGGAGTTGTAGGTTTCGAAAAAAGAGCCTTGAAGCTTCACAAACTTTAGTGGGAGACATTCTGAAACAATTAATGAAGAACAAGCTGAAGAAAATGCCAGAGAAGATATTCACGTTTATCAGTGCCGTTCGAATATCAACTCAAAAGCAATCTTTTTATTCACCCCAGCATTTGAAGTGTATCAGAGGACGATCATAGAAAATGGCAAAGCTACTGCTTTGGGTGAACAAGAAGCGGCTCAGTGTAAGTATTTTTTTATTCTACCATTAGGTTCTCGATTTTGGACATGTTATTAGTATATTGAAGTATTGATCAGTCTTACAAATGATTCTTCATCGTTTTGCCTTTCGAGAGTTAAAATGCAGTATTTCATGAAGTCAAGTTCTATATGGTTATTGCATTTATCGTAACTGTATTTTCAAAGTGAAAGTAGAGACTTTTGAAAGTCAAGTTCAAGTCGTGCAAGAGGGAGTATGAAATTGTTTCATTTTGACTTTTGAGAATCAAAATGCAGTACTTCATGAAAGTAGAGACTTTTGAAAGTCAAGTTCAAGTCGTGCAAGAGGGAGTATGAAATTGTTTCATTTTGACTTTTGAGAATCAAAATGCAGTACTTCATGAACGTCAAGTTCTGTATGAGAGTAATTGTGTTCAACTTGACTGGATTTTAAAGTTAAAAAGTAGTGAGACTTTTGTAAGTCAAATTCTTGTCTTGTAAGAGGGAGTATGAAATTGTTTCGTTTTGACTTTTTTGAGTAAAATGCAGTACTTCATGAAAGTCAAGTTCTATATGAGTTATTGTATTTATCGTGACTGGATTTCAAAATTGAAAGCAGTATGAAACTGTTTCCTTTTGTGCAAGAGGGATTATGAAAATGTTTCCTTTTGTGCAGATGACGCAAGCGGGAAACCAGTATGAAACCGATTCCGAGTGTGAAGGTGAAAAATGTCATTGTGGCCAGGAGTCAGGAGTTGATATAAAAGAAAGCAGGAAAAGACGCAATGAAGGCCTTGATATGAACAAGAAAAAGAGACCCCGGATGAAAAAACACAAGCCTAAGATATACGATGATAGCAAACCAAACAAAGTCTCAAAATTACAAACCTCAAACTCTTTAATCTCATTGACGGTGGGGTGGCGGAAAATAATCCGGTATGTATGTTTCACACTTTCATTAATTAACTACAAAATAACACATAATTCACATTAACAAATTGCTATGTCTATTCGTTCATTTTGTAGACTTTGGTTGCTATAAGTGAAGTGACACAACAGAATATGGGCGCTTTCTAGTATTGTCGTTAGGAGGCTCGCCAAAATTTGAAGAGAAATTTGACGCTGCCACATCGTCTAGTTGGGGTGTTTTCGGGTGGTTGGCAAGTAGTGGCTCAACTCCATTGATAGATGTATTTACCCAATCAAGTAATGATATGGTTGACTATCATATCTCTACTGTCTTCCAAGCCCTTCATTCGGGAGAAAATTACCTTCGTATTCAGGTATAAACCACTATGATAATATTCTATTAGGCAAAAATGAAATAGAGGTTGCGTATTTCTTATTTTGAAATGGTTCGATCTGGATGATACTTTGAGTGCTGATTTGGCATCGATGGATCTTTTATCGAGAAAGAACTTGGAAGATCTTGTGCAAGTTGGCGAGGAACTGCCGAAAAAGCCAGTGGCGAAGGTGAATTTGGGGACGGGCATATCGAGCCAAGCTAGCTAGAGGTGTAGCAGTACGTGTATTTGAGATGGAGATTTCTGTGACAACCGGCAGTTTAGGGAGCCATTTTAAAAATCCGCATTTCGATATAAGTTCGTTTATAATTTTTATTTGAAATTTTCATTTCACAACGAACTTGTAAGACCTATATTATGGAAATTATATTTAATGACGTTATGGTATTCGTGAATTATGTTCATAATTCGTTTTTGATTATGTGATCGGTGATGTATAATTGAATTCTCACTTGGTACTACGTTGACTTTGGCACTAGGATTACCTAACATAATTTTATGATTCGTCTTAACGAGCCGTTATTATTTTAATTAATTACGAGAGGTTCTCGTGTGATATGGAAGTTTTAAAATGAGTTCGGGTCCGGGCCATATGTTTTTACATTTACCCATGTTACCCGCTCGATCGTAATGATATTATTATTATTACTAATATTATTATTATTTACACTACTTATTATTATTATTACATTTACAAAAAAAAAAAAAAAAAAAAAAAAAAAAAAAAAAAAAAAAAAAAAATGAAAAGTTAATACAAAAAGGGTGTGGTTCGGTTGCTAGCACCACACACACAAACACTCACTATTTTCTTTCATCTCTCTCTCTAACTCACTCTCATCTCCTCACCATCCTAACCCTAGCCGCCGAACGTAATTTCCGGCCACCGCCGCCGCACCTCCGCCTCCACAACAAAACCACCACCACTATCTTAACCCTCATCCTCTCCTCTTTCATTTGAGCTATCACACGCGCCCTAAAACACCTTCTAACATCACGAAATCTCATTAAATCCGAACGGTGTACCCTTGTTTTTACTAGATCCGCGTGTCTAGTGGTTCAAGAAGGTGAGTATTGATAACTAGGCACCTTGGGTGCCTCGATATGGTTCGAAATCCGTGGAAACATGGCTTAAAATTTATGGGTGTGTTGATATACGAGCTAAACATGTTGGGAAATTAATGGTTTTGATAATAATACACGTTTGGTATCCGGGCTTGGTTTGGTTTGTCGGGTCGAAGTGTACCCGAGGGTGGAAACCCTCGGTTTGGTCTTGTTCTTTCGGCCATTCGAGCTTGTTGATTATTGGTGATCGATTGAGGATGTTGGATCCTCATTCTTGTTGTTTGACCGATTATTGATGGTCAAGGTTAACCATGGTTTCGAGTGGTTCCTTGGCCGACCACCCATGTGGGTCATGTGGTTTGATAGCTCGATGCTATCTTGATCCGACTCTTGTGAGTCGCGACCTCTCGGCCGTGTTTGGTTATTCTTTGCCGCGACCCTATGTGGTCAAATTGGCAGTTTGGTTGTGCTCGTTGGAGCTTATTTTGATGACATTTGAGGTGGTTGATTCGAGTCCTCGTGACTCGTGGTTTTGAGCCGTGACTCAAGTGAGTCGAAGGCTCGGGTTTGGCTTGGTAAACCGACCCAAACATTAACATGGTTAATGTTATTTTTGTGTGATTATTGTGAACTAATTGTTATACTTTTAATTGTTATGATTATTTTTGGTAGATGATTATTGTTGTGGTATTATATTTCTCGGCCGTATGCTTTGGGCCGAATTGGAATGGATATTGGTTTTGGTTATGGTTTGATTATTGAGAAGTTGTTGTCGATTGGGATATGATATGAGGACCGGTTATGAGACGGTCGTTAGATGACGGAGATAGGTTAGTTGGGTACCGTAGTCGGACCTTATTGTTGTAGCCCGTGGTTGAGATTGTGATTGGACGGAGTTATTGTTCGTGACTTTGGTTTATTATTGGACTTGGACAATGAGCCGAGAGTCATGACTCGGACATATGACCATTTCGTGTAACTCAATAAACATTAAAAGTAAAACGAGAATAATAAAACTCGTAATAATAATTATTAGTAATATGAACGTTTATACGAAAGTATATACGTGAGTAACGTATATATAACTATATAAACGCGTATATTAATAATAATAATAATCACGAGTCGTATTATAAATAATACGATTAGATACATATTAGGCTACGAAAGTGGCGTAATATTAATTAAACGTATTATTATTAGAAATTGTGTTATAAACGGGAAACTCCCGACAATTATGAAACGTTAAATAAAAAGTCGTTTTGGATATATAACGAATAAACTTATTGAGTTAGGCGAAATTGTCGTCACTCGGGTCCAGGTAAGTTATTATTTGCGACATTCGTGTTGTCTCGGATATATGACGACTAATATAGACGTTTTCGATAAATAAATAACCACCCAACCGTAAGGTTGAGCCGGGTTGTTTGGTTATATGGAACGAATATATTAGTGGGCATCGTATCCTACGATGCCCATAGGTTGTAGTATATGTAAAGGGTAATAGATTGCGAGTGTATATATCGGGAAATCTGGCCAATTTGACGATATATACGAGGAATTTATTAAACTATGATATATACTATATAGTAATTTTGTGCTATGTGCTTTATATGTGCCTTAGATTGGGTGTAATCTTGGAACGGTATATTACGTAAATAAATGTGAGGATTATCAAATCGACGGATTTGGTAAACTTTGGCGATTTATTTAAATGATATATTGGGCTAATATTAGATCTATAGTTTATTATATGTTCTATGTGCGATCTTGTTGGTTTGTTTTGAGTCGACCCACCACCCGTATGGATACCAAACGCAAATACACCAAACTAATACGAAATGGATTTTCGGTAATAAAACGGATTCTCGTCCGGGTTTGGGAATATTATATATTTGAGGAAATGATTTCTGAAAGAGTTAATATTGTTAGGTCGTGCCAAGTCCGTAGTTGCTGTTTCGTGAGTTATCATACATCTTATTGCTACCTACCTCGTCTTGCTATATTTCTGGACTTGAGGTGAGTCATAGCCCCACTTTTTACTCTTGAACTATGTTTTCAACGATTGGGGTGAGAAACGTGCAAATCATTTTACGTGGACTATTATCGCTTTTATATTCTTTCTAAAACTTGCTATGCGTATGGACTAGGATCTATTGTCAGCTTTAGTCACACCTTTTGTGTGTACTATTCAAGGTTGGCTTATTTGGTTATTTGGAATGTCAGCTTTAGTCACATAGTTTCGTGTGTACTATTCAAGGTTGACTTATTAGATACTGTAGTGTGCACCTATAGGTTATTAATACGTCGGAGGTTATCCGAGTATTTATTGGTATTGCGGGGGTTACCCGAATACTTATGTTGTTACGGAAGGGTATCCGTGTGTTTTGGTTATTACGGAAGGGTTTCCGTGTGTTATGTTGAGAGCGGAGGGTATCCGCAGGCTTTTAGCGAATCCTTAGTCTAGCTAGCAAGCGTTTTGCGTTCATGTCCACTATATTATTAGTTGAACTTAAACCTATGATCTCACCAGCGAAAGCTGACTTTTAGCACGTTTTCTCAGGTAATTAAGTGTTGAGGTGCATGCTTGGATTGGAAGGCTCGGCTGTGGCACACGGTTATGGATCTATATTTTCTAAACTCTGATAATTAAATTTGGACCTATTGTTATTTTATTTTGGGCCTAACTCTGAATGATGTTGGGATAAATGTAAACCTTAAAACCCCGTATTTGGTTGTGTTTTCACTATGTTTACTTTATCTCGTTCTATATTGTCTTGCGTTGGATACCAATCCCCGTAGCACCCCGAAAGCTTGTTGAGTCTTCCGCTGTATCAAATTTTGGGGGTGTTACAGATTGGTATCAGAGCCAGGTTATAGAGAACTAGGTAAATAAACGCCTAAACTATAACCGTATTTTTATAGAAAATGATCCTTGACTACCGCCCGCCAGCCCGCCAAGCCGAAGCATCTTCTATTATTTGAGGTATTATGAGATATTTGAGATGATTTGAGGTTTATGGATTTTAGTATTAAGATGGCGTTCTTGAGGATTTATATGGTCTATATGTTTTATAAACATTTTTAGAAATGCGGTGTTTGAAATTCCTTTATTAAGATTATATGGTACTATTTGATGTGCATATTTGGTACGATTCTATGAGTTGTGATTTAAGTTGTTTTGAAACACTTACACCTACCCTACGCCGTTGTCACAGACTATGGCCTCCCATGTGCCTGATGTCGTCGAGGACATCCTTACTGCACCAGTTTTACCTGCACAGTTCACTATCGCATCTGATGACCCCTACCAGATGGCCATGTCTACAGCTGTTGTGTCACAGGCAGCTTCTACTTCAGCACTACCTGCTGCATCTACGCAGGGACCCTCATCTTCTATAGGGCTCCCTGGTACATCGAGGCAGCTTACTCTTCATCAGGCTTTGGCTCGTGTGGCACCCCGCTTTGCCCACCGAGCTACAGCACGCATGTCGGTACGCCCTACTCCATCACCTTTACAGATTGATGCTCATTCTCTTCTGTCTGAGGCGCCACCCACATCATTGCGTCGTCGTCCTAGATCACCTACTACATCTTCACATGGTTCACCTAGTAGGAGACGACGAGTGATGAGGTACTCTTCCGATGAGGAGGAGGAGTACGAGGGTAAGGATGAGGCTGATGACCCTGAGCGGGAGGATGACCCTCAGGAGGCTGAGCATGGTGATGATGATGACCCTGAGGAGGAGGATGACCCTCAGGAGGATGAGATGCCTGATGATGATGATGATGAGTTAGCACCACCAGCTCAGGCTGAGGAGCCTGATTCACCTGTACACCCGATTGAGCCCGATTCACCTGATCATCCGTTCTTGTTTGAGTTGCCACCTGGTAGTCCCGTGGAGTCGGATGCATCGTCTGAGGTTTCTGCTGAGCATGCAGAGTTGGGTGAGGTTGGCAGGTTGTGGGCTCGGATTACTGAGCTTAGTGACAGAGTTGCACACGTATCTGATCGACTTGAGAGAGTTATTGGAGAGTTTTTAGCGGATTTGAGAGTTGATTTGACTGTCGTTGTGGGCAGGACTACTGAGCTGAGGAGAGTTGTGATGGATGTCCATGAGCATATCGATAGTTTGCAGCGAGGATTCGTTACTGCTCGTGAGGCCGACCGCAAGCTTTGGCAAAGGAATGCCGAGCTAGAGAAGGAGGTGGCTGACCTCAAGAGAGACCGAGACACCCATAGCGTGGAGTTAGGATCGTTATGGAGGGATCTTGATGGCTTGAGGCAGGAGTTGAGGATTCTCCGTCAGCCCCGTGGCTAGTTACTTGAGTTATATTATCTTGTTGCTTTCTTAGCCGAGGAGTGTTCGGTTAGAAAAGCTAGTTATCATATTTTGATGTATTTTGTTTGGTATTCGTCTCTTTTGGAACGATTAGTATGTTTTGTGTTATCCGTTGGTTGGAACGATGTTAGACCGTTATTGTATGGTTGATGGTTGTTAGTATATGATATTATGTGATTTTGGGTGTTATGGAAATTGAGTCCTTATTCGCTTATTATTACATAGCGTGTCGTTGCCATTCTTGCTATGACTTGATTTCGTTGAGATGTTTTGTTGAGCATGTCGATAAGTTCTAATGGAGATTCATGAACTTGTGTGATGTTACAGATCAATGGCACCCCGTCGAAACCCTGTTAGGTCTACTAGGACTGGTCCTGCTGTGACTACTCCTACACCTGCTCGTCGAGGTCGTCGACCTACTCGAAATGTTGAAACCCCTACTCCGGACAACTTGGACACCACTAACCGTAACAACAGGAATCAAAATGTTGATGTTCAGGGAGACAATGGTCATGTTCCACTTAATGCACCTACTGTGGATCAAGCAATGATCAACCAACTCGTGGAGCAAAGAGTTGCTGAACTACTCGCTGAGTCAAATCATTCCAACAATTCTGCTGGAACTTTTCCACCTGTTCGTGCTAATGGATGTCATTATAAGGAATTCAAGATTTGTGGACCCATTGAGTTTGGTGGAAATGAGGGAGTGGTTTACTTAGTTAGATGGATTGAGAAGACTGAGTCAGTGTTTAATGTCAGTGGTTGTGCGGAGAATGCGAAGGTAAAGTTTGCTTCTTTTACTTTCAAGGATGAAGCTTTGACATGGTGGAACAACTACCGAAATGCAGTTGGGAGTGATGTAGCATATGCTATGACCTGGGAGCAATTTAAGTCCTTGTTGATTCAGACTTATTGCCCAAGGAATGAGGTCAAGAAGCTAGAGATTGAGTTTTGGAACCACAAGGTGAAAGGTAATGATATGGCGACTTACAATCGTCGTTACCAGGAGTTAGCCTTGTTGTGCCCAGATATGGTGAAAACCGAGACTCAAAAGATTGAGAGGTATACTGATGGATTGCCTGTAGCTACGAGGAATGACGTAATTTCTGCTAGGCCCGCAAACATCCATGAGGCAATCACAATTGCTCAACAACTTATGGATTCGTTGGAATTAGAAGAAGCTGATAAGGAGAAGAATGGAAAGAGAAAGAGAGACCGTCACTCTAAGAGTAATGATCACCGAAGCAAGAGACAAGCTAAGGCTTATGCTATTGGGAATGGAGACAAGAAGAATCAGAACGGTGATGCACCCAAGTGTGATCGTTGCCATCAGCATCACACTGGATGGTGTAGTGTGAAATGCTAGAATTGCTCAAAGAAAGGACATACAGCTAGGGACTGTAGAGCTCGACCTCTTGCAATGGTTCAAGCTGTTCCTGAGATGAGAAATAAGGCAGATGTTACCTGTTATGGATGTGGAAAGAAGGGACACTATAGGAATGAGTGTAGAGAATCGCGGAACCGCGGGAATCAAGGCTCGGTTGGTAATGGGTACAATTACGGAAACCGTGGAGCTGGAGGAAATCGTGGACGACAAGATAATGGGGACCAACGTGTGGAAGCTGGAGCTGCTCAAGGAAGAGTGTATGCGCTCGGGAACGAGAGAGGAGAAGATCCGAACGTCGTTACTGGTACGTTCCTTCTCAATAATCGTTATGCTTCCATACTGTTTGATACTGGTGCCGATAGGAGTTTTGTGTCCACTACATTTGCACCCTTACTAGAGAAACCCCCGATGGCCTTAGGAATTGGATATGATATTGAGTTAGCTAATGGAAACATAGAAAGGATTAATACCATCATTCGCGGTTGTACATTAAATTTCTTGAATCACCCTTTCAACATAGATCTTCTACCCGTCACGTTAGGAAGTTTTGATGTAATCATTGGTATGGATTGGTTGTCGAAGTATCGTGCTCACATACTTTGCGAAGAGAAGATCGTGCGTGTACCATACGGAAAGGAGGTCCTAAATATATTAGGAGACCGGAAGGATTCTAGGAGCCCATCCCGATTAGCGGTGATTTCTTGCACTAAGTTACCGAAGCTAATAGAGAAGGGATGTTATCTTTTCTTAGCTCAAGTTTCTGAGAAGGGAGAGACGAAGAAAAAGGAAAGGTGTATTGGAGATGTGCCTATAGTTCGTGATTTTCCTGATGTATTTCCCGATGATTTGCCGGGAATCCCACCGACTAGACAAGTGGAGTTTCAGATTGAGTTGATACCCGGTGCTGCACCTGTAGCACGAGCACCTTATCGTCTTGCACCTACCGAACTGGAAGAGTTGTCGAAACAATTGGCGGAGTTAGCCGAAAAGGGATTCATAAGACCAAGTTCATCACCTTGGGGAGCCCCAGTCTTGTTTGTGAAGAAGAAGGATGGGTCGTTTCGTATGTGTATTGACTATAGATAGTTAAATAAGTTAACGGTGAAGAATCGATACCCGTTACCTAGGATCGATGATTTGTTCGATCAACTCCAAGGATCAAGTGTGTATTCGAAGATCGATTTGAGATCGGGATATCATCAACTCCGAGTCCGTGAGGAGGATATTCCGAAAACGGCTTTCAGAACCCGTTACGGGCATTACGAGTTTCAGGTGATGCCGTTTGGGTTGACTAACGCACCAGCAATATTCATGGATCTCATGAATCGTGTGTGTAAGCCATACTTGGATAAGTTCGTGATTGTATTCATCGATGACATTCTGATTTATTCAAAGAGTGAGGAAGAGCATGAGGAGCATTTAAGACTCATTTTGGAATTGCTCAGGAAGGAGAAACTTTATGCCAAGTTTTCGAAATGTGAATTTTGGATTCCGACCGTACAATTTTTGGGTCACGTGATTGGTAGACAAGGAGTCCACGTGGATCCTGCAAAAATTGAAGCAATAAAAGATTGGGCTGCACCTAAAACCCCAACTGAAGTTCGTCAATTTTTGGGTTTAGCTGGCTACTACCGAAGATTCATCGAGGGATTTTCGAAGATAGCTAAACCATTGACCAAATTGACTCAAAAGAGTGTTACGTATGAATGGGGAGATAAAGAAGAGGAAGCGTTTCAATTACTTAAGAAAATGTTGTGTAGCGCTCCTATCTTAGCGTTACCAGAAGGTAACGAGGATTTCGTCGTCTATTGTGACGCCTCACATAAAGGTTTAGGAGCCGTATTAATGCAACGGGAGAAGGTGATAGCTTATGCTTCCCGACAGCTCAAAAAGCATGAGAAAAACTACACTACCCATGATTTGGAACTCGGTGTTGTGGTTTTTGCTTTAAGAATATGGAGACATTACTTGTACGGAACCAAGTGTGTTGTATTTACTGACCATAAAAGCCTACAACACATCTTGAATCAAAAAGAGCTCAACATGAGACAACGACGTTGGATCGAGTTGCTAAGCGATTATGATTGTGAAATTCGCTACCATCCGGGTAAAGCAAACGTTGTTGCTGATGCTCTTAGTCGAAAGGAAAGGATACCACCATTACGAGTTAAGTCATTGGGGATGACTATCGTATCGCCATTACCATCTCAGATACTCGAAGCTCAAACAGAAGCATTGAAAGCAGAGAATAGATCTGCCGAGAACATATTTGGGATGGCTAATAATGAGAAAGGATTTGTTAAGCGTTCGGATGGATTATTACGTTTTGGAGATCGGATTTAGGTACCGTTATATGGAGGAATTCGAGAATTGATTATGCATGAGTCGCATAAGTCAAAGTACTCCATTCACCCTGGTTCCGATAAAATGTACCAAGATCTTAAGAAGTTCTATTGGTGGCCAAATATGAAGGCAGAAATAGCGTCGTACGTTAGTAAGTGCTTGACATGCGCCAAGGTTAAGGCTGAACACCAGAGACCGTCAGGACTACTAACGCAACCAGAACTTCCAGTCTGGAAATGGGAGCGGATTACCATGGACTTCATTACCAAATTACCGAGGACAGCTAGCGGTTGTGACGCTATCTGGGTAATTGTGGACCGTCTGACGAAGTCTGCTCATTTCTTAGCTATTAGCGAAGATGATAGTGTGGATAAACTTGCGAGGTTATATGTGAAGGAAATTATTTCACGTCATGGAGTCCCGATATCTATTATTTCGGATCGTGATAGTCGTTTTACGTCAGCTTTGTGGCGATCACTACAAACGGCTTTGGGGACGAGGCTTGATATGAGTACTGCATATCATCCCCAAACCGATGGTCAAAGTGAGAGGACTATACAGACGTTAGAGGATATGCTTCGTGCATGCATCATAGACTTTGGTAAAGGCTGGGAGAAGTATTTGCCCCTTGCGGAATTCTCCTATAATAACAGCTACCACACAAGTCTTAAGGCTGCACCATTCGAAGCTTTGTATGGCAGAAAGTGTCGTTCGCCTATTGGTTGGGCAGAAGTTGGAGATAGCCAACTTACAGGCCCTGAGCTTATTTTAGAAACTACCGAGAAAGTAGCCCAGATTCGTGATCGGTTGCAAGCCGCCAGGGATAGGCAGAAGAGCTACGCCGATCAGAGACGTAAACCTTTAGAGTTCCAGGTTGGAGACAAAGTAATGCTGAAAGTCTCGCCTTGGAAAGGTGTAATACGTTTCGGGAAACGTGGTAAACTCAACCCGCGCTACATTGGACCATTCTTGATCTTAGAAAGAATTGGGCCCGTGGCTTATAGGTTGGAATTACCGTCTGAACTGAGCAAAGTTCACGACGTGTTTCACGTGAGTAATTTGAAGAAGTGTCTTTCTGATGAAATGCCCGTCATTCCAATGAGGGACATTCGTATTGATGAGAAATTGAATTTCGTGGAGGAGCCGATCGAGATTTTAGATCGTGAAGTTAAACGACTCAAGAGGAGTCGCATTCCGCTCGTCAAGGTTCATTGGAACTCCCGACATGGACCAGAATTTACGTGGGAACGTGAGGACGAGTTCAGGAAGAGATATCCGAAGCTTTTCACTTCGTAGATGGACATTTTCCCGAGTGAAACCCGGGACGGGTTTCCTTCTGAGACGGGGAGGATGTGACAACCGGCAGTTTAGGGAGCCATTTTAAAAATCCGCATTTCGATATAAGTTCGTTTATAATTTTTATTTGAAATTTTCATTTCACAACGAACTTGTAAGACCTATTTTATGGAAATTATATTTAATGACGTTATGGTATTCGTGAATTATGTTCATAATTCGTTTTTGATTATGTGATCGGTGATGTATAATTGAATTCTCACTTGGTACTACGTTGACTTTGGCACTAGGATTACCTAACATAATTTTATGATTCGTCTTAACGAGCCGTTATTATTTTAATTAATTACGAGAGGTTCTCGTGTGATATGGAAGTTTTAAAATGAGTTCGGGTCCGGGCCATATGTTTTTACATTTACCCATGTTACCCGCTCGATCGTAATGATATTATTATTATTACTAATATTATTATTATTTACACTACTTATTATTATTATTACATTTACAAAAAAAAAAAAAAAAAAAAAAAAAAAAAAATGAAAAGTTAATACAAAAAGGGTGTGGTTCGGTTGCTAGCACCACACACACAAACACTCACTATTTTCTTTCATCTCTCTCTCTAACTCACTCTCATCTCCTCACCATCCTAACCCTAGCCGCCGAACGTAATTTCCGGCCACCGCCGCCGCACCTCCGCCTCCACAACAAAACCACCACCATTATCTTAACCCTCATCCTCTCCTCTTTCATTTGAGCTATCACACGCGCCCTAAAACACCTTCTAACATCACGAAATCTCATTAAATCCGAACGGTGTACCCTTGTTTTTACTAGATCCGCGTGTCTAGTGGTTCAAGAAGGTGAGTATTGATAACTAGGCACCTTGGGTGCCTCGATATGGTTCGAAATCCGTGGAAACATGGCTTAAAATTTATGGGTGTGTTGATATACGAGCTAAACATGTTGGGAAATTAATGGTTTTGATAATAATACACGTTTGGTATCCGGGCTTGGTTTGGTTTGTCGGGTCGAAGTGTACCCGAGGGTGGAAACCCTCGGTTTGGTCTTGTTCTTTCGGCCATTCGAGCTTGTTGATTATTGGTGATCGATTGAGGATGTTGGATCCTCATTCTTGTTGTTTGACCGATTATTGATGGTCAAGGTTAACCATGGTTTCGAGTGGTTCCTTGGCCGACCACCCATGTGGGTCATGTGGTTTGATAGCTCGATGCTATCTTGATCCGACTCTTGTGAGTCGCGACCTCTCGGCCGTGTTTGGTTATTCTTTGCCGCGACCCTATGTGGTCAAATTGGCAGTTTGGTTGTGCTCGTTGGAGCTTATTTTGATGACATTTGAGGTGGTTGATTCGAGTCCTCGTGACTCGTGGTTTTGAGCCGTGACTCAAGTGAGTCGAAGGCTCGGGTTTGGCTTGGTAAACCGACCCAAACATTAACATGGTTAATGTTATTTTTGTGTGATTATTGTGAACTAATTGTTATACTTTTAATTGTTATGATTATTTTTGGTAGATGATTATTGTTGTGGTATTATATTTCTCGGCCGTATGCTTTGGGCCGAATTGGAATGGATATTGGTTTTGGTTATGGTTTGATTATTGAGAAGTTGTTGTCGATTGGGATATGATATGAGGACCGGTTATGAGACGGTCGTTAGATGACGGAGATAGGTTAGTTGGGTACCGTAGTCGGACCTTATTGTTGTAGCCCGTGGTTGAGATTGTGATTGGACGGAGTTATTGTTCGTGACTTTGGTTTATTATTGGACTTGGACAATGAGCCGAGAGTCATGACTCGGACATATGACCATTTCGTGTAACTCAATAAACATTAAAAGTAAAACGAGAATAATAAAACTCGTAATAATAATTATTAGTAATATGAACGTTTATACGAAAGTATATACGTGAGTAACGTATATATAACTATATAAACGCGTATATTAATAATAATAATAATCACGAGTCGTATTATAAATAATACGATTAGATACATATTAGGCTACGAAAGTGGCGTAATATTAATTAAACGTATTATTATTAGAAATTGTGTTATAAACGGGAAACTCCCGACAATTATGAAACGTTAAATAAAAAGTCGTTTTGGATATATAACGAATAAACTTATTGAGTTAGGCGAAATTGTCGTCACTCGGGTCCAGGTAAGTTATTATTTGCGACATTCGTGTTGTCTCGGATATATGACGACTAATATAGACGTTTTCTATAAATAAATAACCACCCAACCGTAAGGTTGAGCCGGGTTGTTTGGTTATATGGAACGAATATATTAGTGGGCATCGTATCCTACGACGCCCATAGGTTGTAGTATATGTAAAGGGTAATAGATTGCGAGTGTATATATCGGGAAATCTGGCCAATTTGACGATATATACGAGGAATTTATTAAACTATGATATATACTATATAGTAATTTTGTGCTATGTGCTTTATATGTGCCTTAGATTGGGTGTAATCTTGGAACGGTATATTACGTAAATAAATGTGAGGATTATCAAATCGACGGATTTGGTAAACTTTGGCGATTTATTTAAATGATATATTGGGCTAATATTAGATCTATAGTTTATTATATGTTCTATGTGCGATCTTGTTGGTTTGTTTTGAGTCGACCCACCACCCGTATGGATACCAAACGCAAATACACCAAACTAATACGAAATGGATTTTCGGTAATAAAACGGATTCTCGTCCGGGTTTGGGAATATTATATATTTGAGGAAATGATTTCTGAAAGAGTTAATATTGTTAGGTCGTGCCAAGTCCGTAGTTGCTGTTTCGTGAGTTATCATACATCTTATTGCTACCTACCTCGTCTTGCTATATTTCTGGACTTGAGGTGAGTCATAGCCCCACTTTTTACTCTTGAACTATGTTTTCAACGATTGGGGTGAGAAACGTGCAAATCATTTTACGTGGACTATTATCGCTTTTATATTCTTTCTAAAACTTGCTATGCGTATGGACTAGGATCTATTGTCAGCTTTAGTCACACCTTTTGTGTGTACTATTCAAGGTTGGCTTATTTGGTTATTTGGAATGTCAGCTTTAGTCACATAGTTTCGTGTGTACTATTCAAGGTTGACTTATTAGATACTGTAGTGTGCACCTATAGGTTATTAATACGTCGGAGGTTATCCGAGTATTTATTGGTATTGCGGGGGTTACCCGAATACTTATGTTGTTACGGAAGGGTATCCGTGTGTTTTGGTTATTACGGAAGGGTTTCCGTGTGTTATGTTGAGAGCGGAGGGTATCCGCAGGCTTTTAGCGAATCCTTAGTCTAGCTAGCAAGCGTTTTGCGTTCATGTCCACTATATTATTAGTTGAACTTAAACCTATGATCTCACCAGCGAAAGCTGACTTTTAGCACGTTTTCTCAGGTAATTAAGTGTTGAGGTGCATGCTTGGATTGGAAGGCTCGGCTGTGGCACACGGTTATGGATCTATATTTTCTAAACTCTGATAATTAAATTTGGACCTATTGTTATTTTATTTTGGGCCTAACTCTGAATGATGTTGGGATAAATGTAAACCTTAAAACCCCGTATTTGGTTGTGTTTTCACTATGTTTACTTTATCTCGTTCTATATTGTCTTGCGTTGGATACCAATCCCCGTAGCACCCCGAAAGCTTGTTGAGTCTTCCGCTGTATCAAATTTTGGGGGTGTTACAATTTCTTCCTTGTTGCTGTTTTGACTAGAAAGGTGTTGAACTATAAGTATGGTGCGCGTATATATGAATTCTGCGTTAGGTCAAGGGTGGGCGATAGACATGCATTAGACACTAGCTAGTTCAAAGAGAGGGTAGAAAAAAAGGATTGCCATTCACAGTTGGCAAAAATAGGTAGAAAAAAAAGGATTGCTAATACAATAACAGGTATCTTGCTAATTTAATTTACTGAATTTATGTTGTATGCGCCTTTTATCGTAAAGGAGAAAGGCTGAATGTTCACAGTTAACTGCTTAATTAGTGTCTTTCACGATGTATATCTACTAATCAAATCATAGTTAGTTTTGTTAAAATCTGATTTTGCAATCACTATTTGTTGGAAATTCTCTTTTTGCATTGATGTTAATCTTCCACTAATAGAATTCCCTTAACAAAGTAGATTTTTCATTACAGTTGTAAGTAATAGAATTATAAATTCGGCTTTCTAGCCCGTCCTTAAAGCAAATTACAAGAGTTCTTATGGGACTTTAATCCGCTCCGTTTCTCATATTAATAAGTGTTATTAGATAGTAGTATGGATGTTTATTATCTAGTTTAACGAAACCAAATTTGTACTAAACAAACTCCAACCGAAGCCAAATTTGAATTTAGCAGACCTTTTGATGAGTGGAGATGGAGAACTGATGAATGTTTTCCCACTAAACTGAAGCTACTTGATCAAGCATAGTGTTTTACCAAAACACATTTACATTATATTATTTTACATGACATCTTTAAATTTTCTGGAAGTTTATACTGTAATAGCTTGTGATATTGATCCAATCCAAAATTTGACCCCAAATTGTAGTAAAATATTGGTCAGTGTTAACACATCGTTTGTTACTAGAATAGTAACGTTTCAATATATGCAGCGTATTGTTATATTGTTTCATTTGCTTTATACTTGTTTCATTAGTAGCTAGTGAATTTATATGTAACAACAATTGAGAGTCGATAATGATAGAGATAGAGATTTGGTTCACAAATACAATGCATTTGTTCATTGGTTGCTGATAAAAATACTAAAAAGTTACTCCTACTACATCTAAATTAATTATAACATATATGTGAACAAACAAATTAAACCAATATATAGATATCAATTGATGCAAAACTGCAAACAAAACAAAAAGCAATAAAATAAAGTGACCAATAATCTAAATTAGAAAAATACTTGGCATATATGTAATCCTGACTAACGACTTAAAACTGCATACTTATCTTCGACCAAATAAGCATGTCGTCGTCTATAATTTATAACTTGCCACAACATCTTTTCTGCCTACAAGTATTTTTTATGGAACTCGAATTTGTGATGATGTTATGGAATGAAAATAGGCTATTCGGAAACATAACAATGTCTGTGTTATATCCTTCTCCCCGACCAACGATGTGTGTTTCTTGTAAAACACTATTTTTGAGGTTGTAAACAAAGAATAACTCCTTTCCCGCATCTTGTTTGGTATATTTGATTAATATGTCCCCATCTTGATTCAGGCAACCTATAACATTTATGTAGCCACGGGGAAATTCTTGGTCGTCAAATTGACAGTGTAGCACCCATTCTTTCTTATGGTTTAATACCCAAACTTCCATTGTCGTATCACAAAAATATCCAACTTGGCCGTTTAGATTAACCAAGTGGTCAGATAAGCAACTGCATAATTCCCTATAGGGACGATTATTGCTCATTGTTTTGGGAGGATTAATTAACCCAAATTCCTCCTTTTTTACATCAAACCATACTACACGTTTTCCATTATCTACGGTTGGTGTTTCATGAATCACGGCCAACCAATGCAAACAACCATTAGCGAAGATGGCCGTATCTCTTATGGGATCAGATGGGACTTGGGGTATTTCTTTCCATGAGTTTGTGCCGAATACATGCACTAATGTGTGTAGATTCTTCCTCACGAGATCAGGGTCCCTTGCCGGGGGATTCCGTTGAGCAAAACACACACCATCTTCGAAGTGTTGGTTGAGGAATCAAAACAAAGCCCACATGACCCCCGGCTCATGTCACAATCTAAACTGAATGGTAAGGATGGCAGCTCGTAACATTGTTTCTTTATAGGATGAACCACAGTCAAATTGGTAATTACTTGACCATCATCTTCAGATATATAGATAAGCCCATTGCATGAACCTCGTAATAAGATTCTGGAGGGCGGTCTCTTGCGCACAAATTCAAAATCTGGGTCCTTTTTCAGCCTAAAAACATGATCAGTAGTACCAGACTGATCAATTGTGTGGAAACAAAGAGAACGGTGTCGTTTTGTATAATGGAACATTATTGGTGTGGGTTCTTCTGTATCTCGTTCACCATGGATGATGGCGAGGTAGAAATCGTCAACATACTTGCACCATAGTTTGGATACACATTGGAAACGAACCAAAGATTTGACAGGACATCTTGACAAGATGTCGAACATGATGTTTGAAGGCATACAATCCATGACTCTCCAAGCTTAAACAAAGTTTGTGTTTGATTATTATGATATTTATAATGGAATACATCTATGAAAACAATTAGGACATCAATCAAATAGGAAATTACATCTTAAAATATGGACATATATATTGGTAGATTCGTAAGACGACTAATAAAATTCATTAAACACATTATATTTATTTTTAGATAGAAAAGAGATGGACCTTCATATGGTATGTCACGTCTGGATCATCAACCCCTTTGTTGGGTTGAAGCTTCTTGAAGTTCCTTAGGTTTGCCCTAAACCAAACACCATATTTTGCCATGTTTCTCACTCTCTCTAAATGAAATGGTATGATGGATGGTGTCTATATAGAACTTGTGCTCCAACTATTTTTAACCCGTTGTTTTATTCGTGGTTTTTGTAATTTGGATTTTTTGCACTTTTTGTCACTTTCGGGCAATGTTTTGAAAACCGGGTTCGAAATCGACCCGGTCGAGTCACCGGGTCAACCGGTTCGACCGCCGGGTCAATCCGGTTTTCCATTTATTATTTTTTATTCTTTCGACCGGGTCACCCGGTTCGACCACCAGGTCAACTCGGGTTTTTATTAAAAAGTTTTGCAAAAACGAAACCCGGTCGGATTTCAAGAACCGGGTTGACCCGGATCACTCAAAAGCCGGCGGGTCTAACCGGTTAACCCTGTTTTAGAAACCCGGGTTTTTTGACCCGTTTTCTTTGTCGGAACCGGTTAACCCGGCCGGGTCTACCCGGGTTTCAAAACACTGCTTTCGGGTGAAAACGAGCTGAGCTGAAGATTGAAACTCGACTTTACTTAAAACTTGCGCTTTTGATATCGGATTTACTGGAAACCAATGAGATTTCATATTTTAGATAATCGTGATTAATAGAGACCAATGGGATTTTATATTATGCTTGGATGCCATTTTGGGAAGTGTGGAGTGCACACACGTTGAGCTAATATATTTTCAACCGTACAAAGATGCGAGGATCAAAGGGTAACGCCCCTTGTTAGATTTTCCCGTCAAAACACAACCGACATGTCTGTTGGTGTAGGGTTGTGACTCTTGGTGTTTAAGCCATAACTGTAAAATATGTTGTTACATAACAGACACATCTGGTCTTCATTTTAACATACGAAAACTCAAAATTCCTCTATGTTTTTGTTTTAACATACGAAAACTCAAAATTCCTCTATGTTTTTGTTTTTTCTCTTATGCCTATAAACAAAATGTTCTTCTTAAATTACTCAATATCTAATAATTTTGTGACATCAATAGGTCGGGATACTTCATTTGAAAAGTGACATTAAACAACTCACGCAAGATATTCAAGATTATCATCACACTCTAATCTTCTGAGTCAAAAATCTGTCCACTCTTGGAAAAGGGAAAACCTTGTCCGGTTTATGTAAATGTGACGCTCGGTTAGACCATTTCTTGTTTGGTAAAGTAAGTCTCGGCTCAGTCAGACCATTTTGTCTATGGTAAAAATAGTAGATATTAATCTTAAAGAGTTCGGTAACATCAAAGTTATAGAAAATGTTTTGTCATGTTAGTGTAACATCAAGAAATGTAAAAGTATGTTTGGGCATCTTTATTACGTAAAGCGGTGGTAACATTGAAAACTTAGACTCACTAAAACACACACATATACAATTATCAACATGACTCCAGGGTGTAACTATAACCAACTTCGGTTATGGTGTGGTAATATGCAATACTGCACACATAGCTTTGACTATACGTATGCTCTAGTGTGTTTCATTATTGAGTTTTGCTAAACAATGCCAAGTGGGCAATGTTCATTTATTATGCATTAAATGCATAACTACTTTAAACATGAAAAAAAAAAGATTGTTTAATGTAGCCTAAACATTGTTTAGTGGGCAGTGTTTAGCAAAACCCTTCATTATATTATTTTATATGCCTAAGTTATTAAAAATTAATTTGTAAAGAGATTGTGGAGCGCTTTTTTATATAGAAAATCTCATCCTATAGGTAGATATTGTGGAGCTTTTTTTTTTTTTTTTTTTTTTTTTTTTTTTTTTCTTTCCCTACAAAATGTCATCCTATAGGTAGATATATAATTACATGTAGGGTCTTAAACTTGTAACATAATTTCTAAACAAGAACTAGTAAAATATCTATCGACTACTTAAAATTGTTGAAAGAACAACAGATAAGGAGATTAATTCCTTAGATACCAACTCAACATCGAACCTATTTATTATTCAAGCTGAACGTATCATGTCAACGTGACGCAAGAATTAAAAAAGTACTGGTAGAATTTAAAAAAAAAAAAAAGTGTAGCACTACTTGATAAACAACCTTATAGAGATCATCATATGATGAAGGTAGCAAGAATATATGTATGAGAAAATGAAACATATAAAGACTAGAAAGTGAAACAAGGATAATGTTGTTTTGAACAACTTTTAGGCATAAATCAGTCAAATCGAAAAAAATTCCAGATTGGACATATAATTTCAAAATTTTATAATTTTATATATAAAAAATTATAATTTAATTATTTTACATATAAAAATTCTAATATTATGTTTAGGGTATGTTTGACAAAACTAGCTGTAAGCTGTATACTGTAACCTGTAAACTATAAGCTGTGAACTACAAAGCTGTTAATATGAGCTATAAGCTGTATCATTTTTTTCAATAAAAGTGTTTGGTAAGTTAGTTATTAAATGTAATTATAAGATGTAAATTGAAATAAAATGACATATCTATAATTGTAAACAAATGTTTAGAGAGTATATCAGTAATTTAAAGTTTTAAAAGCTTTAAGATATTAAAAAGCTTTATGAATCAACTTTTCATTTAGAAGCTATTTGTTAAAAATAAAAGCTTAAAGTTAATGTATCCAAACGGAACTACTTATTTTAAAAGAGATTATTTTTGTAACAAAGCGATAACAGCTCCTGCCAAATAGGCACTCAAAATTTAAAATATCATAGTGTCTCTGATCTAGCTTTTTATTTAAAGCTCGGTCTCGAGCACAATTAATAAATGAGCTTTATATAGAAGTTTTAGTTTAGCCTTGAGCTCGTTTAAACTCGACTTGTTTATATATTTTATCGATCCAAATCTTAGAGTTTTGACTATACGAAAGTGCAATTATTTATAAACAAATATCAAAGAAAGCTACCGAGGGTTTTGATGATGAGCAAATGGTAGGAAATAATTCGTTCAAAAAAATGGTAAGGAAATAAACTAGCCATGTGGTGGGGGTAGGGGTAGTATTGTGTAGGTGGACAATTTTTGTTATAGTTTAAGTGACAGTTTCTTTAGTTGTCATTGGTGCTACCTATTTCATGTAAAATGGGAATGAATCATTGTAAACTTTTTAAGGAAATAAAATGGGGTAGGATAACCACACCCTCTCTAGGGAGGGTGTGTTGACTTTGACCAACTGCCGTCGCCTGTACTGTCTGCATTAAAACTTGTATATTTTGACTAAAGTAGGTGGACCCTCCCTGGTAGGGAGGGTTAGTATAACACGACCCAATAAAATAGGCACTTGGTGGGCCAATGTTAGTGTGTGGAGCAGTGTTTTGAAACCCGGGTCGACTGGTTCTGGTTAAAAAAACCCGGGTTAACCGGTTAGATCCGCCGGGTTTTGAGTGACCCGGGTCAACCCGGTTCTCAAAACACGGCCGGGTTTCATTTTTTCAAAAATTTTTAATAAAAACCCGGGTTGACCCGGTGGTCGAACCAGTTGACCCGGCGGTCGAACCGGTTGACCCGGTCAAAAAAATAAAAAAATAATATATTGAAAACCGGGTTGACACGGCGGTCAAACCGGTTGACCCGATGACTCGACCGAGTCAGTTTCAAACCCGGGTTTCTAAACATTGGTGTGGAGTGGCAGCTCTTTTACATAGATGGTTGGGAAATATGATTGTATAGTGGTGACATTTTGGCCTCTTCAGGGGCGCAGCTACATGGGGCGCCTGACCCCTTGATTTTTATTTTTTTTTATTATTTTTTTTTTTGCGATGTTGGGGTATATAGTTTTCGTATAGAAAAATTTTGGTATATTCAGTTTCGACCCCTCAAAATTTCGGTATTACCCGAAAAATAGCGTTATGAAAAAAAAATTTAGATCCCGACCCCCACTGAAAATTTTCTAGCTTCGCCACTGGGCCTCTTAACTAAAAGACTACAATAAAAAACTGAAAAAGTATGTAGGTAGGTTTATAAACCGACATTATATATCCTGAAGAATATCTTTTAGGTGGCGATCATTAAATGCATGTTTCAGGCCAACCAAAACTTTTTGACTTACGAGGCAGCGTGGCCCGTGCGTTGCACGGGCTTCGATTATTATGAAATATTTTGATTTTGATAATGGTTTATTAGTTGTGTAAATTTTATTTGCTAAATTTGGAGTGTTAAACTAATAAATTCGGTTAATTAATCTTTCAAAATCATATTTTATGTCGTTTTATGTCACGTTCTTAAATAGGCAAAAGTTTTGCCTTAGCTGTTAAAACGTGATGGTCATCAGTTCATGAATATTTCAAAATCATATTTTATGTTGTCTTATGTGTGATGGTCTGTCATGCTGGCAACCCACAGCTCTTGTTTTGAAACTTTTAAGTATTTATTTAAAATATTATTCCTTGTGTAATAGGAAGTAGAATTCAAATTTGCTTATTTTGGTAAAAAAAAAATGAAAACTTTTTGACTTATCCATTACTTTATATTAATTGATATTATTTGACTTTTAATTAATTATCTGCTCCCATATTTATTGATTCAACATAACATCTCCGAGATAAATCATGTAAGAGCTATTGACTATTGATTAAAAGAGTGTGTACTCGAATAGCAATCAAAGATTCTTTGCAGAGGTTTGTATTTTATTCAGGTCACATAATATTGTTTTTGATTGTTTTTAGCAATAGTTTAGTGTTGGGTTAATGGTATCTTCTCAATGTGAAATCTACATGTTTTTAGTAAAGTGAATAATTATGTACACATAAATTATTCAATTATTTTTAGTTTAGAATGATTAGCAATTGGTTCTTTCCTTTTCTTATAAAAAAATTTGCATTGTTTTGTGATCTTTAATGTTGGGTAAGTAGATCGAATATGGTTTTTGTTTGAAGTTGTTTTATTGCCAACATATTGTGTTTTTAGTCCTATTTTGAGGTGTTGATTTAAGCTGTTTTTTTTACTCCTATTCAAGCTGTCTGCGTTGCTGTCATATGTTGTGACTGCTTTATAGGGTGTTTGGTTGATATTTAAACTAAACACTTGAGGTTATAAGCTTATTAAACATGTTCGTTTTGGCCACAAAACATGAGCTAATCCAAATACAAAGCGTAGACATACATTTCTTTATAGAGAATGTTAAGGTTTTCAGTGTGTTCGGGGTTGTGACTATAAGTTGTTAAAACCTCTTTATAGACAATGTTCCGCGTGTGATGTTTTAAGTTCTTGTCGGTGTCTTCCATCTTTAAGATTTTCACACCTTCTGGGCTTGTGACTCTAGATATCGCTACATAGAGTTGGCCATGGCTGAATACTAGTGCTGGTAGATATAGTCCTACAAAATTAAGTGATTGGCCTTGACTCTTGTTGATGGTCGTCGTATAACATGGTTTAATAGGGAACTGTCTTCTTTTGACAATGAATGGCCACTCATTTCTGTTTGATGTCATCGTAATTCTTGGTATCAATACCACGTCTCCGATGTTAGAACCGGTGATGATTTTCGCCTGTATTACAAAATCTCCGAGATGTGTGATAATCAGCTTGGTACCATTGCACATACCTTGGCTGGGATTGACGTTTCGTAATAGCATTACCGGCATCTCGTTTTTTAACTTTAGTTCTTGCGGTGGCAGCCCTTGGAACTTTAAAGAATTTAGAAATTCCGGTGGGTATAATTGTTCTTGATCGAGGGCATCAGTTGATGCTTTACAGACTTCATCTAAACTTTTGTATGTAACAGATCGGCTTCTTAGCATTTTAAACATATGGTTGTTGATTTCATCTGCGTCATCATTTTTTGGTATCAATATTGCCCTTTCTCTTAAATATCCTTCATCTTCTTGCCTTGTAGTGAAGTCCGGAAATGTTTCTTTAACAATTTCTGATATTGGACACTAACATTTTTTTATGAGGAAATTTTTGGGAATTTGGATCCAAGTTGGTTCATCTTCTCCTTCTTTCATTTTGGCCTGCAACTTTCCATCTCCCACGTCTAAAATCCACTGATTAAACTTCTGTTTATTTGTGTCAATGTTTCCTTTTGTGTCATATTCATTGACTCTCATGCTGCGTGTTAGCTTAAACATATTACATTTTGACCTGTTTATGCAAGACTTGACCACTTCCTGCCTTTTGGCTTTTGGTATAACTGGAAAAATTTGCCTAAAATCTCCTCCAAGTAAGACGGTCATGCCTCCTGATTGAGCCTGAACCGTCTAATTATTATTGACCAAGGTCAACAAGTCAAAGATAGCCTAGAATCAATACTCCATGGAAGTGTAGGGTTTCCCCGGGTCGTTATGTCCCGACGAGGTGTGGATGGTATTAAAACGGTTCCGTGATCGGGTGAATTTGGATGAAAATGGATATAAATGAGTGGTGATGATTACACTACTGGAATATGAAAGAAAACAGCTTAAATACACTATATTAATAATACTGGAAAGGCAGGAAAACCAAAAAACGATTAAAACCTAAAAACGCGTATGTTACGTTTTAAATAAACGTAGACGTACAAAATACAACGTGAAAACGGAGATCTGAAAACACCCAGGGGTTGAAAATGACTTTTTTACAAAGTAAAAGGTAAAAGAAAATTTTTAGAAAAATAAAATAAATTTTTACACTATTTAATTATTTAATATTAATTAAAAACTATTTAATACTTATTATTAATACTTAAAAACACTTAAATATAATTTAATACTA
>JARVZY010003295.1:0-26390 GCA_030686995.1 Artemisia argyi | reverse complement strand
AAAAAAACTAAACACGCTTATACAAAAATTAAATTAACAGTTTGTCATATATTTACATGGAAACTTTAAATTCATTTAACCTATACACAACTTTAAACACATAATTACCACAACCATCCAACTTCCATTTTTCACACAATATAAAACTCCCACACACTGAATCAAAATTACATAAACTTATAAACAAACTCTAACATAACTACTCCATTCTCAACAAAACCTCAATGGATCCAAAACAAAATAAGGGCAATTATTGATATGAAGATGGGATTTCTCAAACAAATTGTAGAAATGTGAACAACATTTCAACAATATTGTATTTTGTTGGGAAGCTTTATGCAAACTGAAGTATTAGGATTGAAGAAAGAAATTTATTGTATTTTACTTTTTTTTTTTTTTTTTTTTTTTTTTTTTTTTTTTTTTTTTTTTTTATCAGAATTGTATTTTACTATCAATCAACAAATTATTAACAGAATTAATGGTTTAGATTTTTCAGTATCAAGCAATTTGTGCACTTTTTATTTATCTTTTTTTTTGTTAATTTATATATTCGTACAATATATTCAGCGTATATTGATGTTTCATGGTTTCAGTTTGTAGATTATACGTGCTGAATAGATAATATAAACACGAACCAAGCACGTGTGATTTACATGTTTATGTTATAATCTGAAATAAGATTAGAAAGATACAAATATGTCAGCCACATACATTCAGCATGACGATAAAGTGTTTGAGTTTATAGGTTGGACGTGCATATTACATTAAAAAAACACATGTGATCATCTATTGGACTATATTAGACTATATATGTTACATGCTGATACGTGGGGATCGCACCAGGCTTTACCTCTCAAGGGATCTTGAGAAGCTTACAACCCCCACCAAGCAGTGTACCTGATCATTGTAGTATAGTATAGTGACAAGTACCGGGGGATTGATCATTCAGCTAGGAATAGTGTCGCTAGGATTAGAAAACCTAAATACTAGTTCTAAAGATGAGGGATGATTATTTTTGTATTTTTATATTTTTTTTAGAAAGCAAGTAAAAATCTCGGGTTTTAAGGATTTGGGCGCAATTAGTTGCGAGTCAACTAACCCAATACTAAAGATGCAATCAAAATAAAATACTAGAAATGAAAATGAACTAAATTATACTAAGGTTGTGAGCAATAGGTGGAGAAGTTGTGTTTACTTAGATTTCACTACTCCCTAGATATCTTTTACACGTTAATTACTTGTTATAGTTGTGTGGATGACGGATTGTATTCCTTAATACCATTCATGGGGTGGCGCACTTAATTCCCCAATCCTATGAGTGCCTACTTCACTCCTATGTCGAGCCGGCTAAGAAGCTCCTAACATGGAATCATTAGAATTTACTCATGCATTAAATACAACCAATAAAACCTAGTGCACGTCAGTTCATGTTTCTTAAGACGTTCAAGCATGTTACCAATTGGAGATCTGCCAGTTTTCTTAAGCCTAACATCGAAATCATTCATCCAATACAACCATAAACAAGTAATCAACACATAATTAACATCTAGGTTTCATTAGATCCAAGCAAACACAAGATAGATCTAGCCTAGCATGATGGAATTAAGACAAGAACAAGATATATACAACCAACACATAGACATATTTATTGAATTAAAAGAATACTTATCTCAATTAATACACATGAAAGGGATCAAGGGCTGAGAACCCTTGAAAAACCTGTAAAATTCGTGCCAAGTTCGGCCTTAGGGTTTCTCCAAAACTTCTCTCTTTTAATGTGTGAAAATTAGAAAACTATATATAGGAAATAGGGTCTGACGGCGTCAAGAACAAATTTGTGACGCCGTCATCTCGCCGCCAAAATACTCCTCGGACCGCCTTGATCTACTTTTGACGCTGACATGTGTTATGTGTTTCCAGGCCGTCATGCATTTTACTCTTGACGCCCTACCTTGTGACGCCGTCATTTCTGTACTGGATCGTCATGGAAATTCCTCTTGATGCCATCAAGATTTTCTTCTTGACGCCGTCACCTACTGTTCCCAGCAAGGAAAATTAAGACTTTGGCGTTTTCTTCACTTTTTTGCTCTAAAAACGTCCAAATTGCTTCCTTTTCCAGATTTCTCTCCCAAAGTACCTAAAATCACAAAAGGAACGATTTAGGGCAATATTTGATCAAATAAATTCGAATTCGGGCTTAAATGACCCCCTAAATGTGGTTCATTTTTCGCCTCATCATATACCCTTACACTTGAGATTTGCTTGTCCTCAAGCAAATGCGCTTTTATTCTACTCAAAATACACGTTAGGGGTCATTTAACACTAATATAAAAGTAATTACAACAAATAATCGTTCCACTAAAGACCAATAGACAAGCACGGAGGTCATACACAAGCACCTCACAAATAGTGTTTAGATACTCACATCTCTCGGGTGTAATAAAGTATAAATTACAATATGGAAACGGAAGATATATCTCACTACCTGTCATAGCAAAATAGATTACCATAGGCTTGGGAAAGGATCAAACCTCCACCACATGGCGTAAGCACCTAGGATAAACTATCAAAGAGGTCTTTTAAAGGGTTGTAACATTAGGTGTAGGGATATGAAATACACGGTTTTGTTGGATAAAAGAAGTTTTTACTAGTGGCGAGTTAACAATCTTGGTTAATTACATGTACAATATGGCGTTGCTAAGCCAAGACTAGACCCGACTTAAGCTAATAAATGAAAAATAACAAAAACATAAAATGAACATAGAATGAAACGGGATGGTAGTCCGTATGTTTTTTCTCTTTTTCTCTTTTTCTATTTTTTTTTTTTTCTTTTCTTGATTTTTTTTTTTTTTTTTTTTTTTTTTTTTTTTTTTTTTTTTTTGCATACACTCTTACCCTACCATCCATAATAATACATCATAGGGAATGAACATTTCCCTTACACTTGAATCTTTACATACTTTACAATAAACTAATCTAATGACTCGAATTAAGAAAATCAAAACACTTGGAGTACTTTTAAGATTAACGTACATACGGGGGTAATAAATGATGTCCTTCCCCATTACTCCATAAAATAAGTACTTTACCCATGAGTACCAATCGTCCCAAAACAATATGTACAAGGATATGACTCGACTTAGCAACCATGTAGTCAATTAGATAGTTAACTTAGAGTTTAACAAATAACAATAATGCACTAAACATGAGCGCATACACGGAAGGCTAAGGCGATTTGGGTGTACATTTAAGTGGGGTGTAACAAATTCTTCCTTTAAGTAAAATGCTTAAAGTTAGAAACGAAAAGATAGGCTCGGAGGGGTGTACTAGGGGTTTCGTGTACTAAAAATGAGTACAACGCTAATGGTGTGGGAAAAATTAGTTGACTTAACTAGCCAAGTAATATGACTTAAATGGTCAAGTGATCATGATACGGGTTTAAACACAAGGGTGATCCTAATGCCTCTTATCATGTAGTAAATCCTACTACACGAATGTAGTCTCACTAGCGGTCTCGGGATGCATCACTAATGCAAGTTCTAGAATCTAAATGCTACCGGTACACTCATAAGCACTAATAGTAAATGCTTTTCCTATCAAATCTAAAGGCGAACCTCACATATTTGGGTGGAAAATTTTTCTGAATATACGGTTATGTGCTAGTCATACAATCTCCTATCCATGAGACGCTTGCTATGGCTAAAGTTTCACTCCTAAATGTTGTAAAAAAAATTTTAATTTGGCGCTAAAATTGCACTAACAAGTATTTCTCATAGTTTTATTACACATCTACCATTAAACAAAACAAACTCAAGCGAAAGTGCATATGTAAGGTATCATCTTTTTACCCTCCCCTTACACTTAAGATGAACATTGTCCCCAATGTTCAAGTAAAGAATGTAAAAGTGAAAAAGTAAAAAGAATGAAATCAAATACTCCCCTGATTCGCTCGGCATGGATAATAAGGTGGCCAGGTTAAATCTTCCTCCAAGAAAATGAACAATCAAAGCTTCCCTTCCAGAATATAAATCATCTTCTTGTCATACATAACCTGTGAATCCTGAGAAAATAGACAAGACTACCTCGCATAAAATCGGCGGCATCCTATATAAGTTACTAAATCCTAGAAAACAAAATAAGATATAATGCTTGTGGAATGAAGTTTGTAGATTTCCTGGAGATTATAAAACTGAATAATTCACAAAAACCGTAAGACTCCGTTAGAAAAACAAAACCGGTAAAATTTCAAGATTTTTACACGTGACGCCGTCAAGAGTTAACTCGTGACGCCGTCAGAAGTGACCTGCAGAAATTCTTATGTTAAGTTTTCAGAAAATTTATGGAAAAACTTGGTCCTACTTCCTGTAAAATCCTACAAAACTTCATTATGACTCAATACAAGCATTTGACTCTAACAAATACGAATATACATGTTCATTTAATATTGTGGAGAATCATGATCGGTTTATTTCTTAAAAACATATTTGGGGTTTCCCCTTACACTTATCTTTTGCAAAAATACTTTTAGGTAGAGTTAAGACTAGGCCAAAACAACAAAGTAAAGTATTTCCACATTTTAATTGAGAAACATGATCTACCAACAATAAAAAAAATAAAGCATGCATACGGAAGCAAATAAAATCAAACAAACAAACAAACAAACAAATAAAAACACACAAAACATGGGTTGCCTCCCAAGAAGCGCTTTTCTTTATTTACGAGTCTTGTAGCTAGACTCAAGGTCATGGGTTACTACGTGACCTCATCGTTGGTTCCACTCTCTAGGTCGTCTTCTAAACCAGTTTTGCATTCCGGACCTAGTTGCAAGCATTCTTTGTAGAAACCAAGCATCCTATTCTTCACATACTATACTCCTCTACGTCTATCCTCCTCATTCCTATAATAAGCCGCTTGCTTGTGTTCTTTTTCTACATTAGAGAGGAGGCGGTATTGGTCAATTTTGTAGGGCATTTGATAGGCAACCTCATCGTTTTCTTCCTTAAATCTAACTATCCCTAGAGTCGGATCATAACTCATCCTAGTGGCCTCAACAAATGGTTTTCCAAATATTATTTGGCTTAGGCAAGCATCAATCACCGGACGAGTGTCTTCTACTATCATAAAATCGATCTCATAAATGAGATTGCCTATAATCACATGTAATCCCTTCACTCTTCCTGCAATATTACTTATCAGATTCTTATTGGGCATCATCCTAAAATCAAGTTGCTTCTTCATCACCCAATTGTAATAAGTCCTAGTCATGATGTTAACAGGAGATCTAGGATCGATGTAAGCTTTCCATATATGCATGTGCCCGATTTTGCACGGTATGTTAATGTTAGAGGGGTCTCCCATTTTGATAAGGGATGTGCCAAGGATATACGGTCTCTCGGGACTATCGAATAAATCCTTATGGTATTCCCGTTCTTCCTTGGTGGGCATCTTGTCAAAGTATTTCTCTATAGTTTCTACTTCCTCTAACTCTTCTCCCTTATTAACCTCAACCTCCCTACTTTCATCCCTAGTCTCGGTTTCTACTCCAACTTCATCCTTGTCACTTTCTTCTATCTCCTTATCTATTCGCTTAATGGTGACAACATTGACAAAGTGGACATGTTTGGATGATGAGGGGTCCTTAATTTGGATTCCGTTATTGGTGTCCCTAGTGTCCTTCCTAGGTGTGGCTAACGCTTGGTTGTTGAGGGCCTTCAACAAGTTGTCAATCTTGTTGGTCATCTCCGTTTGTTGTTGGTTGAATTCGGTTTCGAACCTAGCTATGCGAGCTTCTTGAGATGCCATGAACTTAGACATCAATCCTTCAAGATTGTTGGTACTACCATAATTGTTAGAAGGATTGTTGTTGAAAGTACGGTTGGAGGGTGGACCGTTTGGTTGATAACGATTAGGCGGATTGGAAGAAGTGGGTTGATTTTGTTTCCACCTAAGGTTTGGGTGATTTTTCCAAGAGGGGTTGTATGAATCACCGTAAGGGTTTGGCTCGGGCTTGAAAGTGTACCACTTATCTCCCGCTTCGTCGGTACGTGTGGATGTGTAGTCAGCAAAAGTTGTTCTAGGGAGTTCCACACAATCACGAGTGTCGTGGGGACCACTACATAATTCGCATGAAGAAGTGATTTTGTTCACTTGGCTTGAAGGCTTAGGAGCTTCGTAAGATTTCATGAGAAACTTGACTTGGTCCTCAAGTTCCATGATCCTACGGTCGGGAGTGCTAGAATTGTTCGAAGGCAAAGATATTGCCTTGACCATTTTGTTCAAATCACGAGGATCATTCCAACTTTCGTTGTCATAGAGAGCAAGATCTTCTATGAGTTCCCATGATTGTTCCGCACTTAGATCACGTAGCTTACCACCGGCCGATTGGCCAATGGCTCGCCTCGTGGAGAGATCGATATGGTCATAAAAGATTTGGACTTGGAGCCAAAGATCTATGCCATGATGAGGGACTTTTTGGAGTAAGTCCTTGAAACGAGTCCATGCTTCATAAAGAGATTCATTTTGATGTTGTTGGAACATCAAGATGTCATTTCTAAGCTTAGTAGTTCTCCCCGGTGGGCAAAATTGAGCAAGGAAACGAGTGGTGAGATCATCCCATGTGGTGATGGATCCCGCGGGTAAATGCTCAAGCCATTGACTAGCATGATCCCGTAGAGAGAATTGGAATAGGCGTTATCGGGTTGTCTCTCTAGTTTCAACACCTAAGTCTATGGAATCTACGATTTTTAGGAAGTCCTTAAGATGTTGGTTTGGATATTCTGAACGAAGTCCATGGAATGCACATCCGCTTTGCACCAACCGGATGGTGTCGGATCGCAAGGGGGTCACATTGGCTCCGGTGAGCTCAATGGTGTTTCGGTAGCTTTGGTGGCTAGGTCGGGAATACTCTCCTAAGGTTCGAGGCCTAGGAGGTTCTAGTGGTGGGTTTTGTTGTGGTGGGATGACGGGTTCAAGGATGTTCCCATCGTCCATGATGTCGGGTGGTGAAGAGTTACAAACAAAAATACAAAGAAATAAGATAGACTAAAGAAACCTAAAAAATAAAAATAAAATCTTACTAGAAAGGAATCTAGCAAGTAGACCTAATAAAAAGAGATTCTAACCTAGACAATAACTATTCCCCGGCAACGGCGCCAAAAACTTGATACGTGGGGATCGCACCAGGCTTTACCTCTCAAGGGATCTTGAGAAGCTTACAACCCCCACCAAGCAGTGTACCTGATCATTGTAGTATAGTATAGTGACAAGTACCGGGGGATTGATCGTTCAGCTAGGAATAGTGTCGCTAGGATTAGAAAACCTAAATACTAGTTCTAAAGATGAGGGATGATTATTTTTGTATTTTTATATTTTTTTTAGAAAGCAAGTAAAAATCTCAGGTTTTAAGGATTTGGGCGCAATTAGTTGCTAGTCAACTAACCCAATACTAAAGATGCAATCAAAATAAAATACTAGAAATGAAAATGAACTAAATTATACTAAGGTTGTGAGCAATAGGTGGAGAAGTTGTGTTTACTTAGATTTCACTACTCCCTAGATATCTTTTACACGTTAATTACTTGTTATAGTTGCGTGGATGACGGATTGTATTCCTTAATACCATTCATGGGGTGGCGCACTTAATTCCCCAATCCTATGAGTGCCTACTTCACTCCTATGTCGAGCCGGCTAAGAAGCTCCTAACATGGGATCATTAGAATTTACTCATGCATTAGATACAACCAATAAAACCTAGTGCACGTCAGTTCATGTTTCTTAAGACGTTCAAGCATGTTACCAATTGGAGATCTGCCAGTTTTATTAAGCCTAACATCGAAATCATTCATCCAATACAACCATAAACAAGTAATCAACACATAATTAACATCTAGGTTTCATTAGATCCAAGCAAACACAAGATAGATCTAGCCTAGCATGATGGAATTAAGACAAGAACAAGATATATACAACCAACACATAGACATATTGATTGAATTAAAAGAATACTTATCTCAATTAATACACATGAAAGGGATCAAGGGCTGAGAACCCTTGTAAAATTCGTGCCAAGTTCGGCCTTAGGGTTTCTCCAAAACTTCTCTCTTTTAATGTGTGAAAATTAGAAAACTATATATAGGAAATAGGGTCTGACGGCGTCAAGAACAAATTTGTGACGCCGCCATCTCGCCGCCAAAATACTCCTCGGACTGCCTTGATCTACTTTTGACGCCATCATGTGTTATGTGTTTCCAGGCCGTCATGCATTTTACTCTTGACAGCCTACCTTGTGACGCCGTCATTTCTGTACTGGATCGTCATGGAAATTCCTCTTGACGCCGTCAAGATTTTCTTATTGACGCCGTCACCTACTGTTCCCAGCAAGGAAAATTAAGACTTTGGCGTTTTCTTCACTTTTATGCTCTAAAAACGTTCGAATTGCTACCTTTTCCAGATTTCTCTCCCAAAGTATCTAAAATCACAAAAGGAACGATTTAGGGCAATATTTGATCAAATAAATTCGAATTCGGGCTTAAATGACCCCTTAAATGTGGTTCATTTTTCGCCTCATCATATACTCTTACACTTGAGATTTGGCAAACTGCAATGGATCAAAAAAACATATCATTGATCAAATTAGCCGAAGTATTGATGCTAATGTGAACACAACGAAGAGAATAACGTCCCTCATGAGGGAGGCGCTTGCAGATATAGCAGAAAGAGATAGGATTATGGCGGAAATAGGTACCCAATCCAACTCAAATCAAGACGAACAATGTATAATGTATTATACGAAGATGAATGAAGTAGATGGTGAAAACCTGACAAAACTCCAAGCTTTACTTGACAAATTAGAAGCAATTGTGCATAAGAAGCTGGGATATCTCAAAAAAATTATAGAAATGTAAATGAAATTAAATCAAAGTTGTATTTTGTTTGGAAGGTTTATGAAGAACAACGAATTACGATTTAAGAATAAAGTTTTTGTATTTTATTATGAAGCAATTTGTTACAGGATGATGCAATTTGTTAAACATTGTATTTTATGGTATTTTTTGTATTTTTATATTTAAGAATAAAGACTTAACTTCTTATAGATGGATCATGTATATTTAAACCAAGAATATAACTTAGCTATAAAAAAATAATATATATCAAATGTATATGAACCAAAATATGATAAAAGAATAACAGAAATATGATCATGTACACATAAAAACAGGACATAACCGATACAATAGTAAGGAAACCTCCCACGTTCGTTTCCAAAATAAAACCGAATTGTACACGTAAAACCATACACATGCCCATTTATAAAAAAAAAATATTCATATAAGTTACTAAATATTATATAATATTTTGTGTTTGTGTAATTGCAATTGGTATATTTTTTTTAACTTTCTAAATAATATATAATATAGTGTTTGGGTAATTCCAATTTTTATATTTTTATTAAGATACTAATAATAATTGCATGAAATAAGAGGATAAGAAGAAATACATGACCACATATAACAAAAGCTAATATTAGATTATATCATTACATTCAAAACAACACATTATCATCTAATCAACTAACTTGATTTAGGAGTGGAATGATTCTGCAACATTTGTGAGGGCTCTCCTTGTTCCTCTTTTCAGCTTCTCAAACAACAAATTCACTAAACATTTTAGCTACGTCAGTTGTACCAGGGCCTTTGTGCAATCTTACGAATATCGTTTGAACTAAATACAACATAACATTGCTCAAATTGCCAAGTTCTTCGATGCTGATGAAGTCTTTTCTATCTGAATTGTTGAAAATAATCAAACCAAGTGTGGGCTCATTCAGCACAGTTCCAGGTGGATGATCTTCATATGCAACCTGATCTTTGAAGCATTTTGTTGACCTAAAATATTCTTCCATATCATCACCTACTCTCTTCTTCTTCCTAGCAATTCTATTCAGTTCAATAAAAGGATCTTGATCCTGCAAAGGAATTAGATCTTGAATATTCAGTTTGGCTTTCATTTCTATCACTTCATCAACACGCTTCCTCATTGAACCAAAAAACACTTCCCAGCGAGCGGCTTTCCTTTTCCCACAGCAATCTAAGAACTCTTTCCATTCTTCCCAATGAAGATCTTTCACCTTGAACTCTTCAATGATTTCTTCATCTCCATTATCTCTGTAGATTTTCAATGTAGCTGGACCTTTATTCCTTGAAAGAATGTCGACATTGGTGATTTTCCCAGGGGCTCTCCTATTCAGAACAATATGACAGTGCTTGTCATATAATGCTTTCTTCTTCGTGAAGAGGTCAATAACATGTGGTTCAAGGCTCTTGATCATGTCAGCCTTCTTCCTTAACTTTTCATGTTTCAAGTTTTCTTGATACATTCTCTCAAGCTGACGCTGCTGTTCGTTAAGGGATTCACCAACGATGTGAACATTTTGACCCTTTAAATTTTTGTACTTGATTTCCTTAACAGGGGAGGTCTCAATCATCAGTGAGCCTTCATTAACAGTGGCAACAGGTTCTTGAAGCAAATTTTTTTTCAGCTGAGAGTCATTCATTGACTTTTTACCAACATTGCCATCATTTGGTTGAACTTCAGTTTCTTCCAAATTATCTTCAATCACTGCATCTTTGCCAACAATGCCATCATTTTCTTCATCAAGATTTACTTTCTCATTAAATTCATTCATTTGCTTTTTACCCACAATGCCATCACCTTGTTGAACTTCAGTTTCTACCACATGATCTTCAATCAATGCACCTATGCCAACAATGCCATCATTTTCTTGAACTGCAATTACTTTCTCATTAGATATATTCATTGACTTTTTCCCAACAGTGACATTACCTTGTTGAACTTCACTTTCTACCACCTCATTTTCCATCATTGGCTCTTTGCAAACAAATATATCATTTAACTGAACTTCACTTACTTTCTCACGAGATTCAATCAATGCCTCTTTAACTTTGTCAGTTTCCATTGATTTCCCCACCTTGTTTTTATCATGAGTATCAGCATTTAACGGAGACATCATATCTTGCTTAGACTGAGCTACCTTCAGCCTTGCATTATCTTGTTGCTTGAGGTTAACTTTACCAAAAAAATCAGAGACTTTAAGCTGTTTACCAGATTCTTTTTTCATATTCTCCATAACAACATCAGTAGAAGCGCCTGGCATAGAGGTTGATGATTTGAGGCTAGCATTAAGAACGTAGATAGCATTTTCCACTTTTTCAAGAGATAAAGGTATAGACTCCAAGGATTTGTATTTAGAAACCTCGTCAATAAAGTTACCAACTTTTAATGGGAGCCCCAAAAGAGATGCTGGAACCTCCAAATGCTTGGACTCGATAGAATCAACCTTCTTTTTAAGTTCAGATATGATGATGCTTAGGCCGTTAATGATAGCAGGAACATCTGTCATATCCTTTGGCAGCTCAAACTTTATCTTACTAACTACTTCAGTTAGTTCCACAACTTTGCAACTGATTTCTTTTTGTTGGCCTGATAAATTATTGATGTCGGTTGAAAACTTACCGTTGAAATCTTCACGTGTAACTAATTTGCCAAGTTCAGGTTTAAGAGACTCCAAAAGCTTTGAAGATATATCGGAAACAGATGGATAAGATAGGCGAGATTTTAACACAAGTATTTCTTGATCAGCAAACTCCTTTTCTTTCTTTAGCATTTCACTTATACGCTGAGACTTTGGTGAAGGGGGATGATCACAAGACAATTCAGGATCTGTTACATAAACATGATCCTCATCATGGTTAACTCCATGTGCCAGAGAATGCTTACTTTCATCATCAAGCTTACCTCCATGTGCTGGAGACTTGTAACTTTCATCATCAAGATTACCTCCATGTGTTGTAGGCTTGCAACTTTCATCATCATCGTTACCTCCATGTGCTGGAGACTTGTAAATTTCATCAACATGCTTACCTCCATGTGCTGGAGACTGGTAACTTTCATCTTCATAATCGTCTAAAATCATCACAGGTTCATCTTCATTATCAAATTTACCAATACTGTTATGATCAGCTGTATATGGAAGTAAAGACAATAATGCTTTGGAGTCCATCTCATCAAAATCAGACATGCTTTCATCAGAAATTTCCAAAGAACCGTCAAAAAATGAAGCATAATCAAATCCGTGCACATCGTCTTGATGTAGATTCAGTGAATCAATGGAAGCACATTTGTTAATATTAGCTTCGGATGCAAATATAGGAATAGTTTTATCAACTGCTTCAGAGTCAGAGTTCTGATGTTCAGATGCTGTTGTAATATGCTGGGATGATGATAATGCACACATTTGACTAACAGGCTGTACCTTAAATCCAATTTAGGTTCCTGATGAAAAGTTATCAAATAATTAGGACAACATATACTGATATTATGTTCAGTTGCAACTATAGCTACAGCTTTATCAATAGCTTCAGATTCGGATTGCATAATAACAGATTCTGAAATAGTATGCTGGGATGATGAAACAGGACAAAAACTACTAATGATTTTGGCCTGAGAACAAAGTTCAGATTCTCAAGTACTATACTGGGATGATGAAACTGGAAAAACACTACTAATCAGTATACCATGAGAACAAAGTTCAGATTCTAAACTAATATGCTGGGATGATGATAATAGACAAACACTACTAATAAATTTGAGCTGAGAAAATTATTCAAATTCTGAATGAGAATTGGGGAGGCTAACCTGGGCCTTGTCCATAATATTTTGAATTGAATTTTGTTTATGTCTCCCTTTAAAAGATACGGTGCCTTGTTTTATTTCATGCTGACTGGAAAGGTAATGTTTTTTAACTCTGCTCTTTCGACGACCCTTCTTAACTACAGGCACTATTGAAACTTCATTTTGCACATCTTCAGATTCTGAGCTTGCAGGTGTAACGATATGGTCGGTGGAAATTTCTGAAGCACAAACAGACATCATATGTGGGGTCAAAAGAGCTCCTACAGTTTCTTGTTGGGAAATTGAAAAGTAGTCATCGCTGAACGTGGGTGTTTCTATGATTGAAGAATTACTTGTACGGTATGAAGGGCCCATTTGGAATTCCATGACCAAGGATATGAACCTGGTATAGTTCATAACATCACCCCTGATCTTTTTCTTCAGCTTTTTTATCAAATCTTCATATATGATTTTCCCAAAGTCAATTGACACCCCATTAGCCAGACCATACATAACAATCTCATGCATTAAATTAATTTGATCATACCCACCAGTGTTACCTCCAATACACTGAATTTATTAGGGTCATTAAGAGTTTCCAATTTGGGGCAAGTCCTCTCTTTCTAAGGGTTCCGGTTAACTTATCAGAGTAGCCAATTTGGCCAAAGAAAAGTTTAGTAACCTTACCATCAGGATTTGCTTCATACTGTTGACGGCGTTTTAAGTAATTTGCTCCTATAGCCTCTCGAAAGGAAGACAAATCAAATTCAAGATTAGGACTACCATTTTCATCTGTGAATTTGATTGTGTTTAATGCAGTGACAGTGGCAGTGTACCAGAATTCCTTTAGGTAACTCTCATACTGGAAAGAAGGTTTTAGGGTGAATGTCTTTCGAAGGCAACACTTTTCAACAAAAGTGAGTACATCTTTAAAGAATTCTTTGTTTTTGGTTGGGTTGAGGTTGGCAACGAAGTTATTAGGTTTAATCTTGATGTCATTTAGTGAATGAATCATTTCAACCGCCTTTGAAAGTTGTTGTGCATCTTTTGGATGAATGACACTTAGGGCAAGAGGTTGGGTTTCATGATATGATGAATCCATTGAAGTTTTACTGATGATTCTTTTGTTAATATTAGAAAAATGGCTGTTAAAATGTGAATGTTGTTTGAGTTGAAAAAGATAATCTGAAAGTATAATGGATCAACCCGGTTTTATCAAATACACCTTTGGAAAAAACCAAACCCGTAAGGTTTGCACCACACGCGTTGACCGGGTCACATTTCATTTCAAAGTACTATTATTATTATTATTATTATTATTATTATTATTATTATTATTATTATTATTATTATTATTATTATTATTATTATTATTATTATTATTATTTAATTTTTTAATGAAAAAAGTAACTTTAATATGTTAAATATAAACGTTTGCACAATGGGTTAGGTAAAATTAGCAAATGACTTGATTTACAACGGAGAAAATATGAAGTTCGTACCAACTGCTTATAAACCAAGGATCTAAACAACGTGAGGTTTGGTGTAATGACATAAGAAAGCCTCACAAGTTAGGAAATATATAGAGAAATCATAGCGTTTTCTAACCATCTTTTAAACAGTCACGAAAGATTAAACCTTTTTAAATGGTGTTAAATTCAAAAAAGTTATCAATGCATGTAAGCTTATAAATTTCTTAAAAAAACATCTTTTTAATCGGATTTAATTCAAAAACGCCATTCATAAATCGAGCATTTTCACACCTCATCAAACGCCATTCCTTAAGCCGAGACATTGGGGTAATGCATAGCGTGGAGGTAACACCTCATGTCATTGCAGCACCTTAGCACAGCCATGGCAAGCCTTTTAGAAACATGTGTTTAATTATATCATATATCATTAAATAACATATCAATATATAAATATCCGATTCCCATCTAAAAGTATGGATGTTTTAGCAATATCATTAATTATTTTAGTTTACATGCAAGGAAGGACCTATTTTTTTTTAAGAGGGTCTTACACAAAATAAATGTTGGGCTAACTAAAGTTACATCGTAAGAAAGAAAGTAGAAAAACAAATTGGGGATTGCACATACCACTAAAAAAGAGCATTTTGGAATGTCATTTTGCACTTCGTGACCAAAAATTAGGTGTAGATCGTATCACACCCAACATACATGTGGATCCGTCCATGTTTACATGCTAACATTATGCATATTTTACTAATTACCTATTATAATGTTATTAATCATAATATTGAAATTAAGATTTTAATATATTTCCTAAACAAAAATATAAGTGATAAGTATTAAATAAAAAAAACAAAAAGAGAGAAAAAAAAAATGACGATAAAACAATTACATGTAAAACGGAATATATTAAATTTTTAAAAAAAAAAGTAGGGGTCAAGTAAACAAACAGGCGGCGTACACACTTCCCCTGAACATCACATCAATCAAATCCCTGAAACACCATTAAACTATAAAATCCTTCTTAGATACTCCACTATAACAAAATAATACATATGCTGAAGAAAAATTACAAAAACTCTCTGCTGAAAGAAAATAAGGAATAATCAAACTTCATAAAATCTCTCTCTGCTGAATCAGGTAATATTACCCAATCTGAAATAATAAATGTGTATATTTTATTGTTTCTGGGCATCTTTAGGATCTTAATATTTATGATCAATCAACTTTTTAAATGGTCAAGTGTTAGACTAATGACCTTGGAATGGTGTAAAATTGATTTGATGTTTACTTTCTGCATGCATGCTTTAGTTATAATATATATGTGGTGATATAGTAATTTTCTTATAGATAAAGATACTTGTTCAAGCAGATTATAAGTTAGATTAATTTCCATATAGTATAAGAATGTTGCGAATAATAGTTTAAATCATGTTGAATGAGAAATATAAACAGGTTTTTAGCTTAAAAAATACATGTGATTATTTAATTTTCAAATGTTCCTTAGAACCACAAATGAGCATAAGTAAATGTATATTATTTTGTGTTATTCTATTTTTGATTTCGTTATTGAAAAATAGAACATGCTGTTTATCTAAAAACTGTTTATTAGTTTCAATTTTAAGATGATCATTGATGAATTTACTATACAGCGCACTCATTTGCATAGATTACATTAAAATAAAAAATAAAAAATAAATAAATCACACTGCCTTTCAGATTGATTGGTGACTCCTTACTTGATAACACTGCTGGGATAATATTTCTGGTGGTAGTTAGATAGACATTCTGAAGTATTTGCAAAGTTGTAATACTATATATTAACTCAATTTGAGTTAAACCATGTTAAACCTAAAATGTTTTATATGTTAACAAAGATAGATTTTTAAACATAAACTAATATAAAATCAATGTGTGTAAACTTTCAGCAACTATGGCAACACAATTCATAATGGAATTGATTCCAAACGAAGACATTCAAGCTTTGGTAAGTTTGTATTGAATTTATAATGAAAAAGTATTGTTTCTGACTGTACTTTTTTACTAAATTTATATTGAATTCTGCATGCACTTTTCCGTAGGCTCTACCGGATTATTTGCATACTCATTACTACAACAATAAGAACCATCTATACCTAGTTAATAACATGAGGCTTAAAAGAAAGGTCGACATAAACTACCAAGAAGAGACACATGAATGGGAGTTGTCTGGTTTAGGATGGAGACGTTTTATAGATGAAAGCAGATACATGAACATCAGAACTCTGCATTTCATAAAAGAAGGAGCTGATACATTTTATGTGACTGCATATGAAGAAGATGGAGGGGAGAGTGGGGGGTATACATCTGTACATACAAGGCATCGGATGGTTAGATGCACAGGTCTAGTTGGAGAAGATGAGAACGTTTCTCCGGTAATAATATTTAATACTCTGTATTTAACAAACACTATTGTTCATTCAAGCAACTCGCACATAATAACTTAGCTTAAATTATTTAACATTGGTTTGATGGAGAATTCATTCAGGGTGATCTACCCCATCATTTCTATTTGACATATGCTGGCTTTGAAGTTCGTGTAAGGTTAAGACGGGCAGTCATACCTGGGTTTCACCATACTTATGGTTATCAGATTTACCGTCATTGGGATGATGTGGTGGCAGTGGCAGGGTTACTTGTTGGCGAGCGTGTAGTCTTGACAAAAACGGGGGAGAATAGGTTAAGCTTGATGAGGTTTGGACATAATGGATTTCAAATGAACTATGAGAACCATTTTCCAACACGCCTAAGAATTCTTCAAGGACATGCTGAAGGTGAAACGGGTGTGTATTTGTTTTGATTTTATTTGTTTTTAAAAAAGGTTAAATGTATATTATAAAAAAGTTCAGCATAGATAAGGAATCAACAATTTCTTTTGGTGATTGGGATATAACAGATGAGAGGCTTCTCCATAGTTGCAGCTGGGAAAATCATGAAGGTCACATGGACGAAGATACTACTTTCTACACAAAATTGTTTCCTTACGTTGTTGACAATGGTAAACTAGTAAGGACATTGACATCTATTTGCTGAATACAAATATAAACTTGATACAATAAAATTTATATGAGGAGATGCTTTTTAGTAACAAAGTTAAGAGATATTATATTTGTTGCAGACAATACCTGCACAGTTTGTTACTGATAATGAACTATTCACATATGATCATGTAATCCTAAGGAGAATGGGTGAGGGGAGGCGTGTCGTTCTGTACCGGGAAATTCACAAAGAGAATCCCACAAGGACAAACCACATGAACCTGCGAACCAACTGGAGGATACTGGCAGAAGATTGGCAGTTCAGGTTATACAAGATGATTCGATTCAAACTGGTTGGAACTACCATAGATCCTTTAGCCGAAGTGGAGCATGACAACGACGATATCCCCATCTTGGTTCCTATTTTCGATGTTTGTTAAATGAAACTCGTCTAATGGTTTCAGAACCTGGTACTTTTGAACATTTGACACTTTATCTTTCAACTTTTGATAACTGTTTTTGTGATCATGTGTATCAGCATGATACAAACTTATTGTAATTAGGCATGCTATGATAAGCCATGGAACATATGTAAACGTTTAGTTTAAGTATTTTATGTAGCAAATTCTGAAAATAACAAATAAGATGATGTGCTATGTATCAGGCCTGGATTTGGGCCTGTGCAGGGTGGTCAACTGCACAGGTTCAGTTTCGTGCCTTAGTTCAGTTGAGTGCCTTGGTTCAGTCCAGTGCATTGCTGAACAAACGAACGCTGAACGAACACATGCAGAACGATTTAATTGAACCCAAATAGCAATTAACAAACACAATACCACAAATGATAACAATTCTGAAAATAAATTTGATCAAACACAAATATAAAATACATGATTGATAGAAAAACACATATGGAATATAACAATTACAAGATCATTTGAGATTGATAATTCAACAACACCTATTAACTTCTATTATGCAACTCAAAAGAAATTTAATGATAAACGCTTAAGAATCTCTTCAAATGCATAGGTTTTATTCAAACTACGATTAATATCTTGCAACAATCGAAGATTTAAAAATTATACCTGATAACTCTGCGATTTGAAGAACAGAATTTGTTGTTGAATTATGATTTCTTTTTTTCTTCGACATCAAGTTTTAATTTAACTTTCGTTTTTATCACTACGATATTTGATTAACTTTTCTCAGAATTGTTTATTTAATTTAATATTTTTTTTTAGGGTTTATGTGTGTTTAGGGATTTGAATTGAATCTAAGAGAGAGAAAATTAATAATTTTTTATTTGATTGTGGATACCCGACCCATTAAACAAACACAAAAACCCAACAGACTTAATATATATATTTTTTTTAATATAGTGTGATATTAAAATGTTAGAGTATTTTTCTTTTTTTTTTAAATGTAATGTGATAGTAAAGTTAATATTATTTTTTATACTCTTTACGTTTTGTGTGAAATGGTATGTACCGGTCAACGCTTTTTTTTTATAGAACCGTTCAACGTCTTTTTGGCTTGCTTATAAAAGGGCATTTCTCCCCCCTTTTCATTCAAACGCAAACCCTAATATATGTAATTCAAACTCTACCTCTCTAATTGTTCCACTCTATTTCAATCTCCATCTCTGTAATTCGTTGCTTCTATCATGGCTTCACGACCAAGAACCTCTGCTTATGCACTTGCGCGCACCCCTAACTTCCAAAAGTTAAAGTTTGCTGCTGGTTCTAACGAAATTGAAGATTGCTTGCATATAGCATTTGCCCAGGATGATGCCGAGAATGATCAGTTATTAATGGTGCTTGGTGAGCAGCGAGATCAATTAGTTGTAAAGGTTAAGTGGTTAGAGAACTTGGTGGAAGAAGGGGAGGGTTTCTTGCCGTTGCACGAGCACAGTGACATTGGTTTGGACCGACTGAAAGAGGCTTTTGAGAGAGAGAGGAAGGTGCTTGCTGGGTTGATCAAGGCTATTGATCTGGCGCGTGAAGGAAGAGAAGAAAAGAAGTTCAATCTTTACTTTTTTGAGTGATGGGCTGGCCACTTGATGTGGTATATATTGGTTATCTTTTGTATTTTTATTAGAAGTATGTATGTTGGTTAGGGCTGCCTTTGGAAATTTCAGTTTATGTATGGATTTGTTATCATGGAACTTTTTTTTTGGGAATGATAACTGGAATATAAGAACTTTGATGGTTGGTAATATAATTTGAAGTTTATGTTTATTAGTATATTCTTTTGGTATGGTAAATGATCGTAGCTTTTTTTATGATATGTATCAGTGTTTATATTGTTCTAATTTTTGGTATAATAAACATATAATTGATAAGAGAGCTAATAGTTGCACTAAAAAGTAAAGGCAGTCATTAATTAGTATTAAACCTATGGCTGTAGATGCAATGTACAAAATACAGGTCAATGTGATGACTTGATAATAGAGTTTTGCTTTGATAATAGAGTTTTGCCATGGGTAGTAGAGTTTGAAATGATGTTTTATACTTAGATTCCTGCATCCTCTGTTGTTTTTTGGTCTTTGTATTTCACTACTGTATGGCATGTGAAACATAGTGAAAAGTTAGTTTGTTTTAGTTTCATTAGGTTTATGAAGCGGCTTTGGTTACCGGCCACTGAGTTTTAAGAGTTTGGTCTGTGTGTTTTGTCTTCTTCTGAAAGTAACCATGGTAAGTATGTATTGCTTTTGATTTGTGTTTTATGGTAAAGTTTGAATCTAATTGTCTGTTTTGTTTCTGTGATTTTAGTGTTTTTGAATGGTGGGTGAGGCTGTGGCAGGCGACGAAGGTGAAATTTCTGTTGGTGTTACAAATTAGGTTGTCCAAACAACTCTTTAATTTTGCAATGTGTGTTATGTTTTATTTCCGTCAGGTTAAACGATAATTAGATATTAATTTTATGATAACAACTTTTGAGATATTCATTCTTAATAAGTTTTGTTAGAATAATCAATGGTGAAATGTTTTAAGTCATGTGACTGATTTTGTATCTAAAGAAAATGTAACATGTGATAAACTGTAGGTCACTTGAACAGAAATACAAATATATGAGTTGTAAAGTACACGGAAATACAAAATACATGAGTTTTTTTTATTTGTTTATTGAGATACCTAATCTTTTCTCCTGCTGTCTATTCAAACGAAAAGAATGCATACACCATGAGTCACTAACCGATCTGTACATTTCTAATTTGAGGAAAATACATGTATCGATATTTATTTTGATCTGTTTTAGATTTCATTGATGCTTAGTGTTCAGTATTAAGACTTCTACAGTAGTATATGCTTGTAATAAAGTTTATTGAGTATTGAGTGGCAGCGATAAGTATTGAGTAACAATAGGCTTAGAGACATCTTTTGCCAATGAGGTTGGTGCTCACTATTGCTATGTAAAAAGTATGTTTATCTGTAAATGTTTTAGATTAGAAAAGTTAGTATTTAGTGGTAGTAATACAGATATTTGCTTGACAATGAGAATCGTACTCACTCTCTATCATATAGTTGTTAAACAACCCGGTTTAAGAACTATGATGTTATATTTTACAACTTATTCTTCATTCTTAGCATTGGTCGATATAGAGGTGAGGTATCTGACATATAGTGTGCAGATGAATTCAATGGGTTATTTGCTAAAAGTAGTTAACTGCAAAATGTTTTCTATGAGTCCTGATAATAGGTATCAATATTCATAATGAACAACACTTATGTTACATACCACAATATTTGAGAGAAACAAACACAAAGATAATGTATTCTCATTTTACACCCAGTTAAAAGTTAACTGAACTTCTGGCCAGGAATGAAACTTCAGAGATATTGGTGCATAGTGTATCAATCTACCCTATAAATATGTATTGCCAATAACATTGAACCACAAAAATTAAACCATTTCCTCTCCTCCTCATTCATAAACAACATACGTGTAGTTATCGGAAGAGCATTTAACTATTCTGGCAATCCGGCTTTGCTGATTGAATGGTATGTCAGAGTTGGAAAAATCCAGTTATCTATCAAGTATCTGACATGCCGTTCAACTACAAAAGCATGCTTGCATCTGAATATATTATCTCGAATAACCATGTCATATCCTCTGGTGGTTCACTGGTACTTAAGTACTGACGTCGCAAACACTTCAATGGTAAGGTACATCTGAAAAAACGACAGTGCTAATCTATTTAGTTATTATTATAGTTGCATTCAGGAACTTGTTTTTTGATGTCAGGGTTATGTTAAAAAGGTGGGAGCCTCCAATACAGGTGTAGTACGTGGGAATGTAGCTCTTGATTTGCCAGCTACAATGGACTTAACATCATAAGACGTTTTCGTTTAATTTTTTTTTTAAGAATTATCATATACCTGTAGTCATTTCATCATGTCTTATCTGTTTGTTTTATGTTTCAGGTTATGGCCAACATGATGTTGTGTTCTGTGAGTTTTTAGGCTGCTAAATCTAAAATAGGTTTGTTACCTCATATACAAGGGAAAACAAGAGAGGACATGGAAAATCGGAAAGTTGTTTTCTCTTAGACAAAAGTTGAGCTCTGTATACCATGCCTTTGGTCTCTTTTTTACATAGTCAACTTCAATTATTTGTTGAAATGTTTAATGAACCAACTTCTTTTTAATTTTTATTGTTATTTACTTGATAGAACATTTGTCTGATTTCTATTTGTAGAGTGGAATGTGGGTTAAGCATGTTATGTTTAAGTATTGTTATTATGAAACATATCTTAGTGAAAACTAGACAGAAGGCCATGGAAAACTTAAAACATTGGTGTTGTAAAAGCCCCTATTGTCAATATAGATAGTATATGTTGTAGTTGACACAAGTTTTTAAACACAGGTTTCATACCACTGAGTGTTTTGTTTTAATAGTTTTTAAACACGGGTTTCATACCACTGGGTGTTTTGTTTTAAACACAGGTTTCATACCACTGAGTAGCAGCTCCCTCTCAGCAACACGAGATCGGATTTCCTGTGCCTTCTTGGTCAACTCTAGCTCATCTATCCTCAATATGGTTACATGCCTTTTGAATTTTTCATTCAGTAAGGATAAGGTACAATTTTGACTCAGAAAATAATTGGTTTACATTTCCATAGGTATTACTTTTCCATGTATTAGACAAAGAATTTAACGTTTATTCACCATTGGCTTCGAATTTCAGCGTTGTTGGACATGCACAACATGAGGCAGATTTTACCGTTGGTGTCACCAATAGCTTTTGCTGCAAAGAATTACTAAAGTATGGAGTAAAATTACTGGAAAAAGAATCACACCAGAAATGCCAAAGACAAAAATCGTACACAGCTAAACTTTGGCAGTTATTTTCAAGATTTTGTAATAGTTCAAACCGAGGAGTATCGCAAGTTTTCAATCTAAGTGGTTCATGTTTGTATTAAAATATTCAATAAACTTATAATGTTTGTATGTTGGTACACTGTATCTTGAATGATTCTCTATCAGACCAAGTATGTATAGAAACAAAAAATTATATGACCGAAGGGACATTTTGCAAATACATTTGATCGAAAGTATTTTAACTTAGTTCTTCTACCATCAAAAGTACCAGCCAACAAACAATACTAGATTGAATCGGAAACAATTCATCAAAAGAAGGTACACGCTACAAGCTAACAGCAACTCTCAACAATGAATAGGATTGCAAATTCCGATTAGTTTAAAAACATTCCTCTAGCCTCTTTTTTTTTATTATAATAATAATAATAATAATAATAATAATAATAATAATAATAATAATAATAATAATAATAATAATAATAATAATAATAATAATAATAATAATAATAAAACTAGAGAAAAATATGTTATATCAAACTTTAAAATTATGTAAAAGTAAGTTTTTTTTTTTTTTTTTTTTTTTCATAAGATAGAAGCCTAATTGTTATTAGACCAAAAAATTATTAGCCTTTTTTACTATTTAAAAAATTAACTTTTTATATGTGATAAGAGCCCACTTGTTATTAAACCAAAAAATTAGCCCAATATCGTTGTGACTAATATATTGAGAAATATTGTGATCGTTTCATATACCAAACACGCAATATCACAAATCATGAACTTCAACTAGAAATCAAATTAGATACAATGTGTCATCCGGTGGATTCTCTTAATTCTTCAGATAACAAAGGAACCAAAAAGCGTAATGCGCGAATTATATAGTTTTTTTTCATCTTATTTGGTAACTTCTCATATTATTTTCTAACACTTTTTTAATTATTATTTTTTTCAGTTAGAATCTTTTTTTCAGGATCTACTAAAAGTAAAGCTCAAGGTTAGTTTTTAGTTAATATATCTTTTTGCTTATTATTTTTTTATTTTTATTCTAGAATATACAAGTAGATGTTATGTTTTTTCTGCTTACGCTTTTTATCTAATTGAATGCATGTTAAGTGTTTGATAAAATGTTTTGATCATATTTCAAGCAAATAACTAGTAATGAGTTCTTTATTTGATAAGAAATTGATATTATATTATTTTTCAAATTATTTTAATTTGAATACTTTGAACTCCGATATTAATTATATTTTAATGTTTTTTAAGTGACAGTTAGTTTATCATTCTTATAATAACTTGATAAATGTTTAGATGATTTAATTATTTTATAATTTTATTATATTTGACTCTTATATAAACTATTTTAGTTGATTAAATTTTATTATTATTATTATTATTTTTATTATTATTATTATTATTATTATTATTATTATTATTATTATTATTATTATTATTATTATTATTATTATTATTATTATTATTATTATTATTATTATTATTTATTTATTTATTTACTTTTCTAGATGATACAGTGATAAATCAAGTAAACGCAGACGTATACAACTTTGAAAATTCAGAACAGCCTGAAGTTTCAAAAAGGATTATGTTATCTTAAAAAAATAGAGCAATAACAGGTATTTTTTTTTTAATTATAAGTTATTGTGAATCATTTATATGTCTAAAACTGATGTATTGTGATAAAACTGTAAAAATATAAAGTCAGCTTTTTACTTTTTAAATGAACTATTGTTACTATTTAATCTTATTCTTAGATGGTATTATGGAAGGGGAAGGTAATTCAGATGGAAGGAACTATCTTCAAATGGTACAATCTGAAAAACCTAAGAAACGTAAAAGTTTTATAGATCGTCTAAACGAAGGTAATCATTGATATATTTTTTTTAAATCATTATATCATTACTTTTATATTTTTAATAAATTGTTACTTATTTTTTTATTAGGTGAAGAAGAATATTTATTATAGACGAAAAAAGTCAAAGGTTAACTATTCTGAGATAGATGATGCTGTTGAAGGTATGGTAATGATTTTATGTGTATTATATATTGCATTTTTTGATATCATATATTAGATATCCGCAATCTAAAATTTAAACAACTGTAACCTACAATTACATTATAATTAAGTAATCTACAATTACTTAGTTTTTTTTACTTATTATTTTTTATTTTTAATTTCTTATACAGAAGAACGTGATGAAGAAGACGAGTCTATTTTGTCTAGTGATGATGAAGATTCTGAAAATACTCATTTGGATAGAGAAAAGGAAGTCAATGTTGTCAAAAAAAAGATATCATCGAAAAAGAATATGTTTTAATAAGTTATTTTTACATTGCATATATATTTATAATTAGATTTTATTTTTTAAAGCTTTTTTTATTATCTATTGAATAAAAATAAATTTAATTAGCATTGTTCTGATTTAGTTTCTTATTTTACTTTTATATGTACACAACTAGACACACCCCACATCCTCAACATTATTTAGTTTCTTTTAAACCCCAATATCTATGTACATCGTATTTTGTTTTCAAGCACTTGTGTAATAACTAGCTCAAATTTGAGATTTTAACATTTAATAGGATTGTAGTCTGACTCAAATTTCTTCTGATTTAATGAGCTTATTCTCAAAGTAGGCAAAAAATTATTTTTGAAAACATAATAATTAACTGGTGTTTTATAACCATCACTTTTGGCTACTTATATCTTTAGTTTTATTTTGATTATGAGTAAACTTGAATCTAACTTCATGCACTCGTTGTCCTATGTCATTTCTATTAATTGTCATTTATTAACTTGAAGGTATAGTGATTATTATAGATTTGGTTTTAGTTCGCACATTCCAAAAATACACCTATTTTAAAGTTATTTATTTTGATAACTAATAAACTTTGAACTCTGCATTATTAATCTCATGCTTTTGACTATCATCTAGCTGCAAAGAACAACATACCTTATTTTCAAAATCAGATAATTATTAAATAACACTAAATTTTTCAGGAGAATTAAGTACAACAGCTCCGGATAACAATGTCTCTATTAGGAATGATATTGTTCATAAACAAAGGAAAACACTGACAAAGAAGGGTAAAGTTTACCTAGAAACTGAAGATTGTCTAGATTCAACAGATCTGAGGATAAGAAGTGCTCCTCTTAGCTTGTACGAAGCGGTGAAGCATATAGTATCAGTTCCTTGTCTTAGAGAATATGTACGAGAATTGGGATTTGAGAAGATTTTAAATCTAAATATTTCTCTTATACCGTCAAATCTTGCGTATAAAATCCTAGAGTGCTACAATGTTGAAGAACAATCACTGGTTTTTAAAGGACACGAGATTAAGATAACAAGGGATTTCGTGCACGATATTCTAGGTTTTCCAAAAGAAGATTTACGAATTAATTTTGCAAAAAGGACATCTTATAAGATAATGAAATTCGATCTTCAAAGTTTTTGGAAACAATACTATGATGCAAATGGAAAACTTATCGTGAAAACTAAAGATAGGTCTTTTTCCAAAAATCTGAAGGACTTCATTTTTGCAACTAATGAAGTAAATGATCTTTTCAAGTTAAATTTCATTATTTTATTGGTCAGCACAATGATATCAGCATGCAAGGGAGGAGAATCAAATATGAAAATTTTACCATCTTTTGTTCAGCATTATGATAACATTAATAGAGTCGATTGGTGTGGTTTAGTGCTCGATTCTCTAGCTCTCAACAAACATGATGTAAAGAAAAATTCTCGAAACAACCAGTATTGTGGTCCTATAACTTTTCTGACGGTATGTTTCTATTTTTAAACATTTTGTAGTTCAATAAATTTTATACTTATTTTGATTACAATTAAATCTTTTTTCCATAGTTGCTGTA
>JARVZY010003294.1:0-26364 GCA_030686995.1 Artemisia argyi | reverse complement strand
AAATGGAAAACATCTCTCACTACCTGTCATAGCAAATAGATTATCATAGGCTTGGGAAATGATCAAACCTCCACCACTTGGCGTAAGCACCTATGATAAACTATCAAAGAGGTCTTTTAGAGGGTTATAACGTTAGGTGTAGGGATATGGAAAACACGGTTTTATTGGATAAATGCAATATTTACTTGTGGCGAGTTAATCATCTTGGTTAATTACATGTACAATATGGCGTTGCTAAGGCAAGACTCGACTCGACTTAAGCTAATAAATCAAAAATAACAAAAACTACCATCCAAAATAATATATCATAGGGAATTTGCATTCCCCTTACACTTGAACTTTTATATGCTTTATAATAAACTACTCTAATGACTCGAATCAAGATAATCAAAACACTTGGGGTACTTTTTAAGATTAATGCACCTATGGGGGTAATATGTGATGTTCTTCCCCATTACTCCATAATACTAGTACTTTACCCATGAGTCCCAATCGTCCCAAAACAATATGTACAAGATATGACTCGACTTAGCAACCATGTAATCAATTAGATAATTAACTAAGGGTTTAAACAAATAACAATAATGCACTAAAGATGAGTGCATACAAGGAAGGCTAAGGCGATTTGGTTGCACATTTGGGTGGGTTGTAACAAATTCTTCCTTTAAGTAAAATGCTTAAAGTTAGAAACGAAAAGATAGGCTCGGAGGGGTGTACTAGGGGTTTCGTTTACTAAAAATGAGTACAATGCTAAGGTGTGGGAAAATTAATTGACTTCGCTAGTCAAGTAATATGACTTAAATGGTCAAGTAATTATGATACGGGTTTAACACAAGGGTGATCCTAATGCCTCTTATCATGTAGTAAATCCTACTACACGAATGTAGTCTCACTAGCGGTCTCGGGATGCATCACTAACGCAAGTTCTAGAATCTAAATGCTACCGGTACACTCATAAGCACAAATAATGAATGCTTTTCCTATCAAATCTAAAGGCGAACCTCACATATTTGGGTGGAATTTTTTTTTAAGTGGTACGGTTTTGTGCTAGTCATACAACTCCTATCCATGAGTCCCTTATTATTACAGAAAATTTGTCTAGGGTTTTCACAAAGAAGCTCTCCAAAAGTTCCACACTTAATAAATGAAAATTAGAAAACTATATATAGATTTTACACCTTGACGGCATCACGTTTTAGCTTGTGACGCCGTCAACTCGCCGCCAAGATAAAAGTCGTATTGCCTAGATCCACTTCTGACGCCGTCATGTGTAAATGTACTCTGGGCCGTTACATGTATTTTGACCCTGACGGCCTTGGTGACGCCGTCAGGCCAAATAGCCTTGAAAATGTTCTGGGCCGTCATGTGTATTTTCCACATCCACCGCTTTTGCCACTCTTGACGCCGTCACTTGCAATTCCTTGACGCCGTCAGGTACTGTTCCCAGCAAGGATTTTGAGACTTTGTCGTTTTCTTCACTTTTTCGCTCAAAAAACGTCCAAAATGCTTCCTTTTGTAAATTTCCTTTCAAAAGTACCTAAAATGACAAAAGGAACGATTTAGGGCAATAATTGATCAAATAATTACGAATTCGGGCTTAAATGACCCCCAAAAGCGGTACACTTTTCGCCTTATCAGCTACCATTGCATTGTTAACAAAATCGACTCCTGATATATTTAGATTCTTGAGGGATACAAATGCCACAGGTACATTCATCCATGAGCTACCTTCTGCCAATAACTACAACACGTAGAATTTTCAGAATTTTTAAAGATTGCATTTGAAGTGTGAAACTCAAATTGGTCTTACCTTGCACTCCTGAAAATCCAATGTAAGGGACTCAAGTTTCGGAAGACTTCTAAGCTGATATATATTGTAAGTTGTGATTGTGGTGACCTGGTTCAAAAGACCGAATGATAAATACAACTTCTTCAGATTCCCAAGTTGTGCAATATCCAATAGTCTCATCTCTTTTGTATCAGTACGATTGATTTTAAGAGACTCAATTAAGGGACAACCAGCAACAAAGCCCCAAATTGTACCGGTCAGAAATTTGACGGATAACAATTCTAAGGTCAATAGATTTGGGAAACCTTCAAAGGATACCAAACTAGGTAACGTACACCAATGAAGTTCCAGATGTTTCAACTCCAAAAGAGTGTACATTTGGGTTGGCAAGATAACTGGTTTGAAGGACCAGTTATGTATAAGGAACTCCTCAATTCCTCGTTGACCAACAACAACAGCCAAGCATGAATCTCTTCATAATTGAAGTAATCTTGTCAAGACAAGGGTTTAAGCTCTACAGAGAAGACAAGCTTTCTTATGGGACCTTTGAGCTGAAGCAGCAATCTAGTAACATGCATCACTTCAAACTTATTTGTCAAAAAATAAAAGAAATCCTCATCAAGTATGACATCGGTGAGCAATGTCCACTTAAACCTCCAGTGTTTCGCTAAACTGGATGTCGTCACTGCCTCTTTGAGTGGCAAACGGTTCAAAATATTGGTGATAACATTATCCGGCATGTCATTCATAACATTCCGTCCAAAAGACATGGTGAGTTATGAAAAATGAAGGCTTGGATTTCGTCTTGGATTTTCAGTAAATGAGGTTTTTTCTGTATGGATTTGGTTTTTCAATATGTCTATATAATTATGGTGGATATAGGGGTTTTGGTGGGTGGGTTTATTGATTCGCGCGCAAAATTAGCTAGCGTATCAGAGAAGGTAAGCTCAAGTTGCAAAGTAAACTTTATGAATCGTCCCTAACGTTAACTGTTGGGTTAACTCAGGTTTGTAGGATAGGTTATAACATGATTGGACTATTATGCCCCTCATATTATAACAAAAAAATATGTGTTGACCGAGTTGAAACTGGTCAAGGGACGCAATCGGCCTAAAATACACAAGGTTTGGACGCCTGACGACGTTTTATAAAAGTTAGGGTGCCATGCGATGTTTTGTGGAAAGTTCAGGGACCAACGATGTATTTTTGTCTATATCCTTTTAGTCATACAACTATAAGATGTGTCAAAGTTAGGGGGTGAGTTGAGAATAGAAAAGGGTTTTATATCAAATAGGTTACCTAACTTTGCGTTTTTGTGCACCTAAGTCACCAAACTTTTTTTTTGTTCAAATGGGTTACTGGACTATACGGGTTTGACATTTAGGTTACTCAAAACCATAAATGTGTTCATTGAGATTACCCCGATGACTGGTAACCGGGAGATGGAGTTATTACTTTGTCCACGTCAGCTTTATGTTCAAATAAGTTACTCAACTTTGCGATTTTGTTCGTCTAAGTTACTGAAGGTTTTTTTTTTTTTTTTTTTTTTTTTTTTTTTTTTTTGTTTTTTAATATATATTTATTTACAAGAAAAATATACTAATATATAAAGACTTACATAAAAAGTATATAATAATATGTATAAAAATGTATATAAAAATGTGTATAAAATGTTTTTGTAGTAAAGTATATAAAAACATATATAAAAAGTATATAAAAACGTATATATAATGAATGAATACATTATTTATATGATTTTTAATTTATGATGTGGCGTTAAGATGTTTGGTGAGTGAGAGTGTTTTTTATGTGACTGATAAAGGTAGCCTAAATTAACAAAGTTGCGTAGTTTAGTAATCGAATGAGTAATATATATTTATTTACAAGATATTTAGCGAATTAAGTCGATTTCGTTAATATCTTGCCTCGCTGGCCGTTGGTTTTTTTGCGAACAATGTTGACGCAGTTTATATTTTCAAAGATTGTGAGCTGATAAATTGAACAACATATTTAGCAAATTAAGTGAATTTCGTTAGAATTTACACGTTTTTATATACATTTTTATATATGTTATTACAAAAACGTTCTTATCAAACGTTATTATATACTTTTTTTATACGTTTTTATATAAGTTTTTTTATACGTTTTGTATATGTTATTATAGACATTCTTGTATATGTTTTTATATATGTTTTTAAATACATTATTATATACTTTTTGTATACAAAACGTATTTAAAAACATATATTATAGCGTTTATAAAGACGTACATAAAAAGTGTATAATAATGTGTATAAAAATGTATATAAAAGCATGTACATGAACGTTTTTGTAGTAACGTATATATAAAAAAATATATATAAAGTATATAAAAACGTATATATAATGAATGAATACGTTTACGTTTTTAATTATCTATGTGATTTTTAGCTTATGATGTGGCGTTGAGGTGTTTGGTGAGTGAGGGTGTTTTTTATGTGACTTATAAGGGTAGCCTAAATTAACAAAGTTGCGTAGTTTAGTAATTGAATTGAACAAATAAAACTTTAGTAATTTAGGTGAACAAATTCGCAAAGTTCAGTAACTTATTTGTATAACTAAAAAAATAAAAGTCAGTTGCCAGCGTGGCATGCCAACCGGTTATAACAAGTGCAAAATAGTTGGGTCACTATTTTGCCCGGTAAGGATAGTCCAGTAAAAAAAGAAAAAAAAAGTTGGGTATTTAGGTGAACAAAAACGTAAAGTTAAGTAACCTATTTGATATAAAACCCGAAAGAAAATAAGTGAACTTTTACATGTCCTCTGCGCACAATTGAGTAGAAAGTTAAGTATGAAAAAATGTAGGACGATATATCCCTGTACCAACCACTGGATTGTACTCCCAAACAATTTTCCACATCTTGAATAAAATAAAATGATTTACGGTTTAAGAAAAATAAAAGCCAACTCACCGGCGGCTAAATGATATAGATTACGCAAGACGCATGTATTAATTTATTATATCCTTTTTGAACCAATAAAACCCTCACCCCTATAAAAAAAAAGCATCAAAAAAGTTATTCCATAACAAATATCTGTCTCACACCAACACTCCGATCATCACAAACAACATTAACCAGTTAAACATGTCATCCGACCAAACACAACAACAAGAACAACCTTTACTTTCCGAAACAGCCTACGACCCATCACAAAAAGTCCACGTCATCACTCTCCAAGAAGAAGAAGAAGAATACGATGAATACAGCAACAAATCACCCCCTTTTTCATGGAAAAAACTATGGCTATTCACAGGGCCAGGTTTCTTAATGAGCATAGCTTTTTTTAGATCCGGGTAACTTAGAAGGTGATTTACAAGCAGGTGCAATTGCTGGTTATTCATTACTATGGTTGCTTTTATGGGCTACTTGTATTGGGCTGTTGGTTCAGTTGTTGAGTGCTAGGCTTGGTGTTGTTACTGGTAGACATTTGGCTGAGCTTTGTAGAGAAGAGTATCCTAATTGGGCTGGGAAGCTGTTGTGGATTATGACTGAACTGGCTCTTATTGGTGCTGATATACAGGAGGTTATTGGGAGTGCTATTGCGCTTAAGATTTTGACTCTTGGGTACTTGCCACTTTGGGCTGGTGTGTTAATTACTGCTTTTGATTGGTAAAGTTTTTAACTTATTTTTAACTGATTGATTTGTATTTGTGTGATGATCTTGAGGCCTAAAAGTCTAAGATTGGCTTTTTTGACATTTCATTTTGGGCTGGTGTACTAATTAATGCTTTTGATTGGTAATTTTCTTAACTTTTTTTTTTTTTTTTTTGGTTGGATTTAAGTTTGGTAATGATTGATATTAATTTGGGAATATTGGATTGGGGGTAAATTTATGGATGGGTTGATACCTGAGGATTTGAGGCTTTAAAATGAAACTTTGACTTTGGGGTTTTGTTTTTTTTGATGTTACTGAAAATTGGAACTTCTATATTAGTGATCAAGGTTTCTGTTTGGATGTTTGGTTTTGGTTTGGTGATTTGATATTAAAATTTTGTTTGTTTTCAGTTTTTATATAAAAAATTGATTGATTGATTTTTTGTTTTTTGTTTATTACTCCGTATTTATTTATTTATTTATTTTATTTTATTTTATTTTGTTTTTTACATTATGTGAATTTGGCTGTGTTCTTGGAATAGTGTACTAATTGCTGCTTTTAATTTGTAAATTTTACTGTATATATTATTATTATTATTTATTTATTTATTTTTGGGTACTGGGGTTTTTAATTATTTACGTTTAATAATTATGAGGGTACTGGATTGGGTAATTATTGAGGACTAGAATTGTATCCGCGCAATGCGGCGGCGGTTACCATGTGATCAGTGACGGACCCAGGGAATATAGATGTGGGGGGCAAATTTTTTTTTTTTTTTTTTGACAATAACAATAAAATACGGAAAAAAAAAATCGTAATGATAAATCTAGTATTTTTACTTAGAGATGAATGATTTATAAGGCTTTAGAGCATTAAATGTTAGGTTTAGTATGTGGGTGGGGGGCAATTTGAGTTTTGGGTGGGGGTCACTTTTTAAAAAAGGTCAAAATTTTAAAAAAATTACACTAAAATTTTAACTTTTTCGGCTAGCCGTGGGGGGCACCGGACCCCCATAATTATACTATAGGTCCGTCCCTGCATGTGATTATATTTTGCGTTATTTGGTTAAACGTTTAGTTGTTTTCATGCTTTATAAGTAGAGATATTAGAGATAGTTAAGCCAAATAATTTTAGTTTGAACAACCAACCGCTTCCTAACAAACTTGCTTCCTAACAAATTAATTTTTTGAAATCTTTCCATAATAAGCAAGAAAATAATCTGAATTTTAAGCCTTTCTAATTATAGAATAGTCCCCAATGCATTAAAATGTAGTATAGATATGATTTGAGCCGTTTTGAGATTTGACTTGTGTTTTGCAAGGTGTTTTTCAGAATTGGATCCAGTGGTGATTGGTGTTTTATGTATGTCTAGTTTTTGGTTTGTGATTGGATGTATTGATATTTTGTTTGTTTTCATTTTGGATATGAAAAAGTTGATTTTAAACAGTATGTGAATTTGGTATTGTGCTTCTTGGAATGGTTTGATTTGTTGTTACTATAATATACAAACATATAAAAATATAAAGATTTTAAATTGTACTAGTATTCTGTAATATTGGCATTTTGATTAATTATTTCATCTGAAAAGATTTTAGTTGAGCTGAAAATTGGATCTTTTAACAATTTACGTAGTATTTCTTAAAGATGGTTTCTTTATCTAGACTTATTTCATGTTTTTCCTAGTTTATTGAATGTATGTTTCCTACTCTGCTTGTATGGTTTCACTTGTTATATTTTTCTATTGCTGATTTTACATTATTAGATTCTACTTAGGAAGTGGCCGTCAAGAAGTGTCGAAATTTGGATGTAAAAAAGTAAATGCCTTTTCATGCTTTGATTATGGTTTTAGATGTTCCTGAATATTCAGTATTTTAACATCCTTCTGAGCATATTTAGAATATTTTATTCGAACCTCAGGGGATAAAGTTTCCGTAATTTGATTTCAGGTTATGACCTTATGGGTATTTCTTGCAGTTTCATTTCTTAATTTATCAATGTTATCTTTAATGCAGTTTCATCTTCTTATTTCTCGAAAATTATGGCGTGAGGAAGCTTGAAGCACTTTTCGCAGTGCTCATTGCAGTCATGGCAATCTCATTTGCATGGATGTTCGGTGAAACTAAGCCCAATGCCAAGGAGCTTCTTATTGGTAAGAAAAAACATGTTCTTCATGATTCATTTACCTCCAAATTTTATCATCTAAGAAGCAAACATTTTCTTTGTTGCTATAAGGTCTGGTGGTTCCAAAGCTCAACTCAAAAACAATCCAGCAAGCAGTAGGAATTGTAGGCTGTATTATAATGCCACACAACGTCTTCCTACATTCTGCACTCGTTCAATCGAGAGAAATTGACCCACGAAAAACGGGTCGGGTCAGAGAAGCTATTAAGTACTACTCTATAGAGTCTGCAATAGCACTTGCGATCTCATTTATTATCAACCTTTTTGTAATAGCTGTATTTGCGAAGGCATTCTTTGGTACGGCAGTTGCTGAAACCATTGGTCTAGGGAATGCTGGCCAGCTTCTTCAAGAAAAATTCGGTGGCGGGTTTTTCCCGATTCTTTATATTTGGGCTATTGGGTTGTTAGCAGCTGGACAAAGTAGTACTATTACGGGTACATATGCTGGACAGTTTATTATGGGCGGTTTTCTTGATTTGAGATTGAAGAAATGGGCACGGGCATTAATAACACGTAGTTGCGCTATAATTCCAACTTTGATAGTTGCTTTGATTTTTGATAGTTCCGAGGAGACTTTGGATGCTCTAAATGAGTGGTTGAACGTGCTTCAGTCTGTTCAGATCCCATTTGCTCTTATTCCCCTTTTGTGCTTGGTTGCCAAAGATGATCTCATGGGCGTTTTCAAGATTGGTCCTGTTTTAAAGGTATAATCTTTTGCTCAAAGTTATATATACACGAAAATTATTTTAAATCCGTTGCATATAGATATGGTCATTTAGGGCTATTGTGTTGATGTGGTAAAATGGGTATAAGGTGAGGTAACGGGTCAAAATGTGTAATTTTTTTAGTGCAGTTTGGATAGTATACCCAATATACTTTGGGTGCTTATGGCCCATTCCCATTTTTGTGTAAGAAATGTACTTTTTCCCTGTTTGACCCGTTCGAGATAAGGTATGACCCAAATCAACCAATATACGGTATTGTGCCTCATAAACAAAACATTGATATTACATTTTTTAGTTAATCCCCCAAAACACAGAAACCAAGTTGACACGATGTGTTTGGTGATGTTTGCAGACAATTTCATGGCTCGTTGCTGTGCTAGTGATGGCTATAAATGCATACTTATTACAACAATTTATTGCGGAAGAAGTAAGCGGGGTTGCATATACCTCTCTTGTCATCGTTTTCACGGTTGCATATGCTGCGTTTGTGGTATACCTTATCTGGCGAAGCATTACAGTTTCCACATTTGGTTTCTTGAAGGCAAGAAACCAAGTAAGCTAGAGGTTTACACAAGTTTGAGTATATATGTATTTTTTTCTGTGTACGAGGCTATTTTAACATATTTGTATCTCTAGCAACAAAAAATATGTCAGAAATGATGTATTATGCTGTACAACGTATCACATGACCTCTTTTTGAAGGCCGATTACGTTGCACCACTGTATCCGTATGTAACCCAACATTATTTTTGGAAAATTCAGCGACTGAGTTGTTCTGGGATTTCTATTATCTAAAGTCGACTCTCTATATAGTCTTTCTTGTGCTTTTATGATTTGTTCTATGCATTGGCCCCTTATTAAAACGGGGTTGGTGTACGCAAGATGATCAAATGGTCGGATATTGATAACTGTTACCCTATTTATACCACAATGCTACTTACTGCATGCAATCTTAGTGACATCGGTCAGAATGCCCCCAAAAGATGGCGGATGTTTGGACCTTCACAAGAACATTGTTGTCTCATTGTCTCATCTTGATCTAAAAGCGTTGTTCGGCCACCTCTGCATCCTTCTCCTTTTTCTTCTGCGGTTGTGCCTTAAGCTTTGCTATTTCTTCATCTTTCTGTTCTTCAAGCTTCATCTGTTGAGCTCTAAGCTGATCATTGATTTTAAGAGCCTCTGTGAGATCTTTTACTAGCAGGCTTTTTTCAAGCTGTCATGCTTCTTCCTTCTTTTGCATATCGGCCTTGTTTTCATAATACTCTTTGGCTTGGTCTCTTATCATCTGTTGTACCTGCTTAGTCTTCTCTTTCAAAAGTTCTTTGAGAAGCTTTACTTCTTGACTTTCAAAGTCCTTTTCTTCTTCTGGTTTGTGTAACTGCCTTCCTTTGACATTAACTGTTTTGCCAAGGTAATTCTTTGCACATAGAGCACATGTTGTGAGTTTGATTTTTATCTTGTACTAAAGCTCAAAAACTAAAACTTTAAAGTACAAGTATTACTTAAAACACACATTTTTATTAAAATACTGCGGAAGCTTTATTACAATGGTGGTGGTTGTAGGTGAATGATGATTTTAAACTTAGAAACTTATGCCCTTATATAGATGGGCTTACAAACTATCGTACAAAAATAAAAACGTAAGCAATGACGATAGTTATAGGCCATTATTTAAGTTTAATACAGATGGCCGACACATTTGACAATTAAAATAGCTACTTTTGACAAATGATAACTACTTTTGACACATGATAAAGACATTTGAAGACTTTTAAACATTAGGACAATTTTTCCTTTTGAAACTCGTGATATATGAAATAATTTCACATGCGGGCCCTTCGAGCTTCCCTAAAGCTCGAAGGGCCCGCATGTGAAATTATTTCATATATCACGGGTTTCAAAAGGAAGAATTGTCCTAATGTTTAAAAGTCTTCAAATGTCTTTATCATGTGTCAAAAGTGTCAAAAGTAGTTATCTTTTGTCAAAAGTAGCTATTTTAATTGTCAAATGTGTCGGCCATCTGTATTAAACTTAAATAATGGCCTATAACTATCGTCATTGCTTACGTTTTTATTTTTGTAGCTGCTTAGGTATGTTTGGCTCTACTTGTGCGGTTTAGTAGTTTTGTCAGCTTTTGAACCCATTTGTCCTTGACCTTCAATTTAATGTGCTACCCAGCCAGTCCGTACGACCCTGATCCATGCTTCTCTAAGTTGGTCCTAGGAGTGAGCAAAACCGCCCGAGTCCCGACATAAACCAATAGTCCCGAAACCAAATAATAGCTTCTCGAGTCGGTAGTTGGGATGGATTTTTAGCACTTTCGGGATTCAGGACAGGTTGGGACGGGCCAAAAACTGACAAAATACAAGCAAAAACCGACTACTTTCGGAACGGTTCGGGACGGGACAAAAAACCGACTACTTTCGGGTCGGTATTCGATTTATGATTTAGATGACTTTCAAGATCGGGATTAGTCAGGACGGGTCGGGTCGGGATCCGGCCCGATGCTCAGCACTACTTGGTCCTATTCGATCTTTATTGTGCATTAAGACGCTAAACAAGACACTATGTTGAACTTAAAATTTTAAGGTTTAAGACAATAAATAAATAAATGTTTGTTTTCTGCCTTTAAAATAAAAAAGTTAATTGTGTCTTTAACTATTACCAATACAGGATTAACAAAAGTAACGTGACACACAAATTTCGTGTTTTGCTTACACAACTTTCACGTGCAAGCATAAAACGCAACTGTCTAGAACCAAAATTGAAACCATAGGTCCGATCCAGTTCGGTTTTTTTTTTGGTTCTGGTTGTGTTTACTTGAAGAACCGAAACTGGAACCGAGCATCGAACTAAACTGAAAACTAAAATTTATTTCGGTTCCCGATTCTCATTTTCTCCAAATTTTGGTTCTTGAATATATGGGTTTGATTTGAATCATTACCGGGTATCTTTACTAATAAAGGGTGTATCTCAAATTTTGGAATCTTGAAACTTATATTAATGTAGTTTGTCTAAATTACCTTTAATTATCTTTTAAACTTGACAACTTTTCAAAAACAAACCTTATATTAATTTTAAAAAATACAAGATTTGTATTTCAAAAAACACTTGTTTTACATCAAAGGTCAAACAAAAAACACAATTTCACAAATATAATTATTTGATGTTATATACCATTGCTTTACGTGAATATACGTCAGCTCGTTTATATAAAGTAGCCATAAAGCTATGCTTAAAAATAATATCCAGTAAGAAAAATAACGCTTCATAAGTAAACAATAAATAAGGCACCAGTTAACTTACCGTTGGGGAAACACAAACGACCTGACTATACGTTTTTTTAAAAAAAAAAAAAAAAAAAAAGTGGAGTAAATTTCACATTTCACCATCCAGATCCCAGTTAAAAAATAAAAAAACGTAACAACTTTCTTCTTCCATGTGCAAAAAACTCACCTTCACCGTACCGGAAAACCATCACATCATTCCGTCTGCCGTAAACACTGATCGTCAATTATGTCACCATTCACCGTCATCCTTTTCTCATCATTTTTATTAATATCCACTCACGCGATCGTTGATGATCCAACGGCTATTATTCTCCGACCACCACCAACCAACCGCCACGTCATGTTCTTGCCGTTGTTTCCGACGCCACCTAACATCTCACGATTCTCCGGTCGCCGGAATTTACGAAAGTCTGATGGTCGTCGTAATAATAGACCTAATGCTCGTATGGCTCTTCATGATGATCTTTTATTGAACGGGTATATTAAATTAATTTTATTTTTAGTTATTATTTTTATAAAACCGTTTTTTTGTATCTGTTTTTATAATGTGTAAAATGACGCTAAAAGTCAAATGTTTATTTTATTATTTTTGTTTAAAAGCTAAACGCTCGCTGCGGCGGGCATAGTGTGATTATATTTTGCGTTATTCGGTTACATGTTTAGTTGTCTTCATGCTTTATAAGTAGAGATACTAGAGATGGTTAAGTCAAATAATTTTAGTTTGAATAACCAACCGCTTCCTAACAAACTTCCTAACCAACCTACCTTCCTAACAAATTAATTTTGAAATTTTTCTATAATAAGCAAGAAAAAAGTCTGAATTTTAAGCCTTTCTAATTATAGAATATTCCCAAATGCATTATAGATAGTTTGATTTAAAAAATGTATTTGACTTTTGTATTGGAGGTTGAGAAGTGGTTAATTGAGTTGATTGTTAATGTTAGGTATTATACGACGAGGCTGTGGATCGGGACTCCGCCACAGAAGTTTGCGCTTATTGTTGATACAGGGAGTACTGTTACTTATGTTCCGTGTTCTACTTGTGAACAATGTGGCAAACATCAGGTGTGATTCCTAATAGCTAAATACAGCATTTTGATCTGTTTTCGTTAAGAGGTTATGTTAAGATATACGATTATAGTACAAGTAAAATGTGTATTGTGGATTGATACGCCGTTGTGCTGCTTTTTGGGAAGATATCCTTCTTGAGTTTTCGTTTATTGCAAAAATTGCTGCAATCGCTACGACCTTTGTAGAATCTAAAGTTTAGCCTCCTTCATTTGAAGATGGCATTTTCTAATAATCCCCGCACATTGTTTAGCTGCGTTCTTAAATTACACGCCTAAAATGTTAATGAAATTGCACAATACATTTCTTTTCTTAAAGTTTTGAGTTTATATTGTTAATCTTATCAGGACCCAAAGTTTGATCCAGAGTCATCCGACAGTTATGAGCCTGTGAAATGCAATGTTGATTGTTCATGTGACAGTAAAAAGAAACAATGTGTGTATGAAAGGCAATATGCTGAGATGAGTTCCAGCAGTGGTGTCCTTGGTGAAGATATCATATCATTTGGCAACCAAAGTGACCTTTCACCTCAACGTGCTACTTTTGGGTGTGAAAATGTGGAAACCGGTGATCTTTACAGTCAACATGCTGATGGAATAATGGGTTTGGGCCGCGGTGATCTAAGTCTAGTTGATCAACTTGTGGATAAAGGTGTAATAAGTGATACATTTTCTTTATGTTATGGTGGAATGGATCTCGGGGGTGGTGCAATGGTTCTTGGTGGTATATCTCCCCCTTCAGGAATGGTCTATGCCTATTCAGACCCTGTACGAAGGTATGTTTTGTATCTATCTTTATTATAGATACAAAACTTAAACGTCTTTTTATAACAAAATACGTTTAATACATCTCACACATTTACTCTAGTCTCGGGGTGGCAACAGCCCTTATTACAATATTGCGCTGAAGGAGTTGCATGTTGCTGGGAAGCGGCTGCCTTTAAAGGCGAGTGTTTTTGATGGAAAACATGGGACAGTTTTAGATAGTGGAACAACGTATGCGTATCTACCTGAAGCAGCTTTTCTTGCTTTTAAGGATGCTGTAAGATTTGCCTCTTTAATCCTTTGTATTTGTGTTTGCTTTTGTTTATTATCTTATTGAAGAAGAAACGGTTAATCTTACATGATCAAGTAATTTGGTTGTTATATGCTGATTGGGTAACAATATTTAAGTAATTTGATCTTCTTCAACATGGTAGTGTTGGTAAATATCCTGATTCCTGATTGATGGACTTGCTCTTTAGGCCATTTTCATCTAGAAGCACTTACCTTCTTAAACACTAATAGAACTTAGGAGGGATGATGTGTGGCAATTTAATGAGGATTTAAGCTGTGGCCATATCTTTCTTTTAGAGCCAAGTTGGTTGTTTTTTTACATTTTCTTTATGCTGGCAGAATTTCATGTTTCTTAAAGTGAATAACTTCCCTTAGAATTAGTATTACCATATTTTCTCTGAGTAGCTAAATTGAACGCTTGTAAATTTTTTATTTTTTATTTTCCAAACTTGAGTGCAACAGGTTTTTCTTCTTCTTTTTTTCCCCCCATTTTCTTTACTTTATTCCAGCTGTATTAATTTTCCTTCTGCACGCAGATCATGAAAGAGCTTCGTTCTCTCAAACAAATTAGAGGTCCTGATCCAAGTTATAATGACATTTGCTTCTCTGGTGCCGGAAGGTATCATTTGTTGACCATGAACTTGTATTAGTAATCACATAGATTGATTGTGGTATTCAACTAGAAACTAATATCGAGTGTTTGTAACTTCAGTGATATTTCAAAACTCTCAGAAACCTTCCCAGCAGTTGAAATGGTTTTCGGTAAAGGCCATAAGTTGAAATTATCCCCTGAAAACTACTTATTCAGAGTAAGCATTCATTTCAGTTTATCCATTTCTTTTCAGATCATATTACATGTAATATCTCCAAACTTTGTTACTGTCTCATTTATACTATCTCATTTATTTTATATACAAAGCACTCAAGGGTTCGTGGTGCGTATTGCCTGGGGATTTTTCAAAATGGAAAAGATCCAACAACTCTTTTAGGAGGTATTTTAACTTCACCAAAGAGCGATTCTCTCTCAGTTTTTATTAAATTAACAACTATATTTTCAGTGTAATTAAATGTTTTCTACAGGCATCATTGCGCGTAATACTTTTGTTATGTATGACCGTGAACATGACAAGATTGGATTTTGGAAAACTAATTGTTCTGATTTATGGGCAAGACTTCATCCATCTGGTGGGCCTAGTCCGTCACCAGATGGATCAAATTCAAGTGCTGATACGCCTTCTTCTTCGGCTCCACTTGGGCCGCCATATCATATATCTCCAGGTACAATAAGCTGCTAATATTAAGTGCCATATTTGTTAATGAATCTCTGTTCTTTGAAAAATAAATTTAGTGCAATATCCTAATTTTACTGTTATGCATTTATGCCTATAACATGTCTAGTTTTGAATTGTTCAGTGCTGTTTATATGATTGCTAATGTTGCATAATATGCATTTCATATAATCTTTCCTGTCTACACGGATATTGCAGTTTACGAGTTCAATTTGTAACTGAATATCCACCGATCAATCTTTTTCATTTAGAGAACTTATGAATTTGCATGCAAATACAATTAGTTTCTTTCTTCTTCTCAACCAATACAAACATAAAAATCTAAGTGACATTTACTTCAAATATAGAGGTACAGTTGTCCCTGGCTTAGGGGTTGTTGAGTGTCTCATATAAGCTTATGGGATTTTGACATGTAATCCACTGCTTATGTGCACAAAATTATGCCACTTTTTAGACTTTAGACAAATCTGACTGTAACTGGAAATGCCAAATTGAAGTTTGTCAGATGAGAGGTTAATGAAGCTACCAAGACTGCTTAATTTTAACGTACTCTTATAAGGTAGAAAGTATTGGTGAAAGCATTAAAACAGGTTAAGTACAAATTTATCAATCAAATAGTTTCAGTGATACCATTATTGTATAATGTATTTGCATTGCAGGGTCAAAAGTTGGAAGCATAATATTTTACATGTCACTGAATATTAAATACTCTAAATTGGAACCCAAGATCATGGAGCTTACTCAGTTTATAGCCATGGAGTTGGATGTTAACATTTCACAGGTACTTAACATTACAATTTATGGTTTAAAATAAGAAAATTTTACTACATTTTATGGCAGCTTGTGGTAGTCATGGTTATGAGTTATATGGTTATGATTTGGTTTTTCATTATCATTCTTCTCCTTAAAATTTTTCATTGCACAATTAGTTCACATATCAAACATATTTATCTCTAAATAATGGATACAGGTTCACTTATTGGATTTCACATCCGAGGCAAATGGTTCCCTTACAATTTGGTCCATTACTCCACCAAAACCTGCTGAATATATGTCCAAAGCGACTGCATCTGTAAGTTATATATATTATACTGCCACCTATTTTTATCTTATAGCTAAATGCTTATTACTTATCTCTGGTGGCAGAATATTATTGCTCGCATAGCTGAAGATGAAATACACCTTCCTAAAAGCTTCGGAAAACATCGTATATCGAATTGGTATATTGAATCCGAACCAAATAGGTAATACTGATTATACTATTGGATTTAAGCTTAAGATGAGAACAAGAAATGGATCGGTAATAAGAAAATAAAGAATAGTGAAAATAAAGAACTATAAATTCCGAAAAGAGTCATTCTAGAAACTTCATAAAAGCTGCACTAAAATACTTGTGAACATGATATGCAGAACATGGTGGCAGAGCTACAAGGTTGTGGTGATGGTAATAATGCTTTGTTTAGTTTTTGGATCGTTGGGTTTTGTTACATGGCGGTTTTGGAGACGTAGGCGACAACCTAGCATTCCATACAGACCGGTTGATTCAGCTCTGTCTGAACAAGAACTTCAGCCGCTGTGATCTCAAAGAAATCACATGCCAAAACCGTTATGAAATATCAACCTGTGGCGATGGATAGATCACTGGGATCATCAATCAACAAGGTGATTGAAGTTTTGCTTAGTAATACCGTTTGCACATAATGAAAATTGATCATATGTTGACGAATGTTCTGAAAACCGGTTATAAGTAAGGCAACTGTGGACATTTTATAGTAGTGGTATAAAACATGCTTGAATTGTCATGTGTATAACTTTATAGCTTACTAGCTGTAGAAGAACACTAGCCCTGATTGCTAAATTCACTGGCTTTTCACCCAGTTCTACCCTTTTCTTTTTGTTGATTTATAAGTAATCTTTGATTAGAATAGTTTGGTGTTGTTAAATTCTGAACAGGGTAGTTTAACTACTGTTTTTTAACTCAGAAATATCGGAAAAACATATAATGGTTGGTAATAATCCAAAAGAAATGTATTACAATGTATTTAAACCAGTACTTTTTATTTTCATAAATCAAATAAACAAACGGAGACATTCAGCATGTATTACAGAGTATTTGGTGTTTCATGTCTTTATGAATGAAAGGTGCTGAACTCATTTTAACAAAATATTAGCTGCTTCCGGCATCTCTTCAGCTGCGTTTAAATTCTAAATCAACGAGCGTAGAACAAAATCTTACACAACTTTTGTCATTATACTGATAAAATGAAACCTTAATTGAATCTGGAAAGCCATTGTGTCATGGATCTTCTTCCTATGGTTTGATATTTAAAAGTATGCACACACACTTATGCACACTTGAAGTAGTGTTGTGGACTATTATATTTAACATTTAATATATTACAAAAATACAAATAATTATAAACAGTGAATCAAGCCCATATTTGTACATACGGTTGACGTTAATGTTAGGGTCCGTTTGGTCGGGTATTTTTGGATTCAAGTAATCCTTTCAAACCTTTAAACAGTTGTTTGGTTCAAAAATTAAAAGTATGAGTGTGGGCCATAGTTGCAAAAAATGATACCAAGTGACAAGGTACATACCCACAAGATGGGTCCCACAATACTCTCTCACAATACATTCAAATAAATTAATAAAAAATTATAACTATTATCCGACCTTTATAATATTTTATTAACTAACTTTTAAAATATTTTTTTTAAATACATATTATATTTTTTTCTCTGAATCCTAAACCTCCAGTAAATCAAATGGGCCTAATGTTAATGAGATATCACTAGAGGGGAATCACATCTTGGTAGTCTTGATATCTTCTGATTTTTGACAATTCTAGAACGAGGAGTTATGGTCCGTGTTCTACTTTGAGAATGAAAAATGATTGGGATGTTTTATGCATAAATATTTCAACGGAAAATGATTGGGATGTTTTGTGCATATATATTTCAACGTTTCACAAGTGGATTACATATTTTCTCACTTCTAACATTTTTCCTTATCTCGACATATGTCATCATCTCTTCTTTTAAACAGTTAGTCGCATTGCAAATCAGTGCTCTTTCGAGAAGTCTAATAAGACTAGTCGAATATGAAATCTTGTTAGAAAAATGCTAAGGCCAATAGAATTGTCTTCGGAATAAAGAAAAGAAAAATAAGATTTGAAGATATGATCAAGTTGTATTAGATATGGTTCCACTTTACAGCCCATTAACGATTTAAAGAGTTTTTTTATTTTATTTTATTTTATTTTATTTATTTTTTAATTTTTTTAAACAAGTGATACCCTATGATTTTTACGTTTTTATATTAAAAAATTATAAAATTGAAAGTGCGAAACATAAAATATAAATTTTAATAAGTAAAACTTATAGAAAATATGGAACCTAAACTAATAAAAAATTGTGTTAGTGTAAACAGAGTGGGTTAGAGGGTGGAGGATGTAAAAATTACACTAAAGGGTGGGGCAAAAGAGTACAAATAACACAAACCTTTAAAAATCATCAATCATGTATGGAAAAAGTTTTGTCATAGATTCTTAGATTACCCTTATTCGTCACACCAAAACACCTCCACTCACCTACCACATCAGCGTCACATCAGTTTTCTCTCTTCACTTTTTCACCTTTACTCATTTCACTATTCACCTTTATCAGTCACACCACTTTTCAATTAAACACTCATTTTATACAAGTTAGACGAATACCTATGTATAACAAGGAGATTCATAGTGGCGGATAGTTATAGTTATATTTTGGCTAATTATTTTGTGTAACGTTTTGTGTAACTATAGTTGTTTGCCGCTAGAAAATAATGCTGCTATTCATGGGTACTTGTATAGTATATATAATGAAAAGCAAAAGTATCAGATATGTTTTTATAGTTTGACAAACCAAAGTATCAAATATGTTTTCATATAGTTTGACAAACCAAAGTATCAAATATATTTTCATATAGTTTGACAAACCAAAGTATAAAATATGTATTTAATATATTTTTTAAGTTGATAAATCAAAGTATCAAATATGTTTTTATATAGTTGACAAACCAAATATTCAAACATGTACTCCCTCCGTCCCATTTTAATTGTCCGTGGGCCCGAATTTGACCGTAAATATTTTTGTTTGTATTATATAACACTTGATGAAATTTATATCATTGAAAAGTTCGTTAAACGAACTTTTCAATGATATAAATTTCATCAAGTGTTATATAATACAAACAAAAATATTTACGGTCAAATTCGGGCCCGCGGACAATTAAAATAGGACGGAGGTAGTATGTGTTAAGTTTACATTTAAATTTCCAATTTATGCTTTCTAGTTTTCAAATGAATAGAGTTGAATAGGTATAGAACAAATTAAGAGATTATTTATTTATTTATTTTTAATTCCATGCTTTATAAGTAGTTAAGATATACCCTTACTAAATACTTCACACACACTTTTAAACCAAATAAATAATATAAACTTTACACAAACCGAAAAGTGGACGGCTCACCATTGTGAGTGTTTTTTGGGCATGTTCACGCGTGAGTGAGTTCGGGTGTAGGGGGTTCGCGCGTGAGGTTTGTTGCTCACTGAATTCCTCACGACTTTGGTACGGGTAGTCTTATACAAGAGAAAGAGATTAAATTTGGAAACTTATCAATGAAAGTATAAATAATTAATGCGTTTTGAATAATTTAAACATAACATTTAACTAGACGAGTACCCGTGCATAGCAACGGAATTTTCTAGCGGCAAACAACTATAGATGTGATAAAACGTAAAATAATCAAAATGCATAGCAACAAGTTATTTAGGGGCAAACAATTATAAGTGTTTAATGTAATGTTATACATAAAACGTGTAGTTACATCCCATACAGTCACAATACCCTTGTAATCGCTACTCGCTATGTGGCTTTTTGTATACATGTTCCCCCTCAAGCAACTAAGTTTGGAGCGTGTTGGCATCTTTACTATAAGACAGTGCACATCCGCATTTTCATTCACCACCTGGAAGACACATATGTAGGTGAGTACATATGAAATAAAGCTTATCTCAACTTTATCAGTATACAAAAATTTCAAAGCAAGGAAAAAAATTTAACGTGACAAATGCAAGTCCATTAAAAAGCAGCCGCTACTTTTAATACATTGATGTACCCGTATACGAGATACCAAAAATGTTCCTAACAAGTGCCAAACCTTTCTAGCATTTATTGCCTAAAGAAGTTTCCTTTCGATTCACTAAGGTATCTGTTCATTCTAGAAGTTTGCACTCCTTATATCTAAGATGCAAGTAGCTTATATTTGAAATGCAAGTCGGCAAGTAGTCAATTTGAGAATTTATTTTAATGTTTACTATAATCATCATAGTTTTCTTTAAAACCATAAAGAATCGTATGAATCACCAAGTTGGCAAGTAGTCGATTTGAGTTCAAAATTACAAAATATGCATTTGCTTGACATACCTGTTATCATTTTAACATTTACTCCTAGATCCAAATCCCTTCGTATAGTATCGGCACTATCATGCCTCGGTGGATCGAATAGAGGCATGAGTCCTACAAACTGCCATGGTCCTCCAGGGCTCTCTTTTCTTCCTTAAGATACACCCCATTTTCATTGAAACCAACAAATCAACCAAGAAATCCCTTAAAAAACTACTGTCAAATAGATCAAAAAATCTGTTTAATATAAATGACCTGGTATGCTACATCAAGTGACTGTAAGGCTCTTTCTACAAACTTGTCTATAATAGAATGAACTCGGCGTTCAATATTTGATTTGTTGTGTGCAAGATTCAAAATCTAGTACATAAAAAATAAAAGTAATTCAATATTTTCAAATGGCAAAAAAAAGGGAAGGAAAAAGTCAAGTTTTCCTATTGAGAATGTCACGGTACTTGTTCGGGAGCACCCTTGCTAACTCTATGCATTTTACCCTCATTGTCCAGATAAGTCAACGATGTGCGCTTATCAGTAGGATTGAATGGCAAAAATGTAGTTTTTGAATGTGGGCACGTGCCTAGAATGCAAAAAAGAAACGTTTAAAGAGCCTATCAATACAAATAATTACAAAACAAAAGACATATTGTTTTACTGTATAACTGGTTCTTGACAATATTACCTCTTTTGGATCAGCAAGCATACCAACTATAGCAGCATCAATGGTATCCTGGTTTTTGGTTCTAGAGGCTCGAGCTGACATCAAAACAACAGTATCTGCATCTACTCCTTTGGCAAATACCTTCGAATTTAAGTAAACAAAAAGTGAAACGCAAGGTAGTAAACAAATTTACAAGATGCTTACCCTATCATTTCAGGTAGCAAAATAGGAGCGTTGGAAAGGTTCAAAATGGCAATTTTAATACGAGTCAATATAGGTCTGGATGGTTTAAAGAAAACATTTTCATTAAAAATATTAATCAATAACTAATGTGTCAATGTGATTACATCCATTAAATTTCATCATGTTCAACCCATCGTGGCCCGTTCCTCATAGCAAATATTTTATACTTAATCCATTTGATCCATCAGATAAAAAAAAAAATCCATTTTATAGGTAAATGCGGTCAAAATAGCGACCTCTACTGTTTTACCTATCAAGTTGCCATTTAGACACATTTATCAACTAACCTCAATAAGGTTCTTAGTGACCTCTTAACGTTCCAGTTTTATCACTGCAAAGAACGTCCATTCCCACAATTTCTTCAATGACCGTCACTCTCTTTGTAATGACTCCCTACAGTACATGCAAACATATGTCAAAGATTTCAAAGAAAGATGATATATTGGAAAATACCTATGAAGGAACAAACCTTCTGAGCTAAACGATTAGATCCAGTGGCCATTGTTACAAAGAGAACGATGGGCATGCAATAGGGATTCCTCCAATTAGCAACGTTAGAATCACGTAATAGTTGACGATATCCCTACCCATCCGCATACAATGCTATCTCCTCCCCTTGCCTTATCTCACTCGGAATAAACACAAACACATTCTAATCAAATTAAATCAAGCAATTTTCCTAACATTCAAATTTATGAAAAATTGTGAAATTACTAATTCACCTGAACGGCTGAAAGTGAATCGTAACCTTAACATTCTCTTTCGACTTCGAACTCTCCAAAGAAACATTTTGTAACTCACTTCTACCATATGAAATCGGTGACGAACTCACATCCTCAGTTAAAGGAATTACAAATAAAAAACTTTAACAAATAAAATAAAAATAAATAAATAAATTACGTTAATAAATTTAAACAACCTTTTTAAATAATATGTATCCGGTTATGGCAGCACAAATTCCAGCAGCGGCGACGGATGATTTCGGCCACGGTCACTGAGCAAGTTTCCGGCAACCACTGAAATAAAGAATCAAAATATTATAAGAGCCGAGATCTACATATATAATATATACAGATCTAAAAAAAACTCAAAACTTATTTAATATATAGATCTATTCAAAAACAAAAACAAAAAAAACCTTAATATACTTCAAAAAACTTTTAATTATGTGAGGGTTGTCGGGTTTTTGGTGGTTATGGGTTACGAGTGGTGGAGTTTCGATGGTGGCAGTTTTGTTAGTGGCGGCTGTGATGTGGTCATTGTCACTGATTTTGAGGTGGTGGCGGCTGAAAGGTAGTGGTGTCGACGGCTGTTAGGTGATGATGGTGCTGGATGATATGAGAGAAAGAGTTGGTGTGTGTTTTTTTAGTCGTGTGTTTTGTTTTTAGGTTTTTCTTGTCTTAGGTGATGAGGTGAAGCGTGTGTTTACAGCCTTTCATTGACATCCCCTAAATCACTCTAGTGTTTAATTACTTTCCTTTAAAAACCTTTCAAATACACTTGGCATAAGTTTCAAATAAGTTTTTATTGTTATATAATTTCTATATTTATTACTCGTATTTCTATATTTACACATCCAGACATTGAAAACATGATTAACATTCATTCGATTTCCTAAACCTTGACAAGGGGCATTATGGGGATTGACCAAAAATTAAGTTTTCACTTTTCACTCTGACCATTCAGACATTATAAGTAGTTAAGATACTATGTTTGCAATTTTCATAAAACAATCTTAGGTTAAATCGGATGTAGTCTTTTAAACAAAACAAACTTTAGGAAAATTTTGATTATTCAACCTCGATTTAATATAACATTATATATAATGTGTTGGATGTTTAAAAGCCGAGAACAGGGTGAAGATAATCAATGATCTAACTACTTACCAATGAATGGTTACCGGATATCACTTGTAATCACTTTTCAAAGTAAACTATTCGACCCTAATGCCTGGGTATCACGAATATCTACTTGGGATAAGACCAAATATTTGTTATTGAATTAGGCACAAATCAACAACCTTTTGCGTTTAAGTGTTGTATGTTTTCTTGTGTGTTTCATGCATGATCTGATTTTCTCTTAAATAGGAGAATACTCATAGCTAGTCAAATGGAATTATGAGAATTAATCGGCCCATTAATCTTCAAATAATTGTCCCCATTATAGCCAAAATAGTGGTTACATGACCAATTAAACGTGGTCATAAGTGTAGATATAACTGTCATTTGAATATGTCAAATCAGTTACATTCTCATCAGCATAATCTACTTAGCACTAGCAGCAGAATCACTGCTCAGCAGCAGAGTCATACTACTAGCAGTAGAACCACTAGCAGCAGAATCCGAATGCTAGCAGTAGGATTCACTATCAGCAGAAACCAAAACTAGCAGCAGAATCCTGCACAACCACTATTGAGTCAGGGTAATCAGGGACTTGATGGGTGTACACTCCGTGCCGCCAAACCCATTCACAAGTATGATTTGATCCCTCAAGTGCACTAAATTTTCCAACAATCCTCCCTAAATTTAGTTCACTTCCTTAGCATGAAAATAAAACATTAAACAAAACGTATGCATAAACGAAAATATCCTGAGGATTGAATTTCCATCTTAGTACATTACACGTTCAAATATTCGAGAATCAGGGTGTTCTAAGAATTGAACCCTTCAACCCATTTGAATACCTGAAGATAAAATACACATATATTTTCAAACACTTAAACACTCCTGACACTATACAAGCCATGTGTCCATATCCAATTCGTAAATGTTGTAAAAGATAAAAGCCCATAGCTTCCTGAAGCAGCAAAACTTCAACATTCACATAGGTGGTTCCTCTTTATTCATGCTCCTACCAAACACTTTTTCAAAGAAAATTAACCATTAAGAGGTAATGACTTCATCCTTTTTTTCAGCAGGTTCCAAGCACAAACCTTGGGATGATTGTAAAACATGTGCTTCAGTACACTGAATGTTCAGCTTTCCACATTGAACTCAGCTCCCAAGTTTCCTCAGGAGGGAGTTGGGTGTCTTAGCATTCAGTGACTATGTTGGACTTTAAACCCATCCCTTTAGCAGACTTTATAACCAAGTCTCTAGCCAACCCCTTCGCCAAGTAGTTTTGTTGAGATCTAACAAACTCTATAAATACCACCCCATTTATGATAAGCTCACGAATCATGCTATGCCTGACACCTAAGTGTCTAGACTTCCCATTGTACATCTGGCTATAAGCCTTTGCCAATGTAGCAGTACTATCACAACGGATAGAAATAGGTGATATAGGTTTAGGCCATAATGGAATCTCAAGAAGTAAGTTTCTCAACCATTCAGCTTCTTTACCAGCAGCTGCTAAAGCCACAAATTCAGATTCCATTGTTGAACTGGTGATACAAGTTTGCTTCTTGGATGCCCAAGAAATTGCACCTCCACTAAGTAGGAATACCCAGCCACTGGTAGACGAATTGTCTTCAGTGTTACTGATCCAACTTGCATCAGTGTATCCTTCCAACAATGAAGGATAACCAGTATAATCACTGCTCAGCAGCAAAGTCATACTACTAGCAGCAGAACCACTAGCAGCAGAATCCTAATGCTAGCAGTAGGATTCACTAACAGCAGAAACCAACACTAGCAGCAGAATCCTGCACAACCACTATTGAGTCAGGGTAATCAGTGACTTGATGGGTGTACACTCAGTACCTCCAAACCCATTCCCAAGTATGATTTGATCCCTCAAGTGCACTAAATTTTCCAACATAATGCTTATGCATAAATCTTTAATAACTTAAGAAAAATAAAGTAAGTTAACAATTTGCTACTAAATTATAAATGGTAATATCCACCATTTAACTGATGATTTAGTTATTGTTTAACAATTAAACTTATAACATTATTTCAGTTCAACACACTAAAAAATAGCAATGATATGTTTGAACTTAGAGCATGTTTACTGGTAACGCAATTCTTGCGTTAAAGAGGAAATAAGAGAAAATAACGCACGTTAAATGGAAGTTACTTGTTGCGCGTTCTTGCATTAACTCCACGTTAACGTGTCGTGTTAAGGGGTTAACGCTACGTTAAGCTGTCATGTTTGTAAAAAAAAGAAAAAAAATCCAGTTTACCCCTTTAAATGAAGGAGTGTTTTTGTAAATTGATATTGAGTTAAGGTTGAGTTAAGTTTGAGTTATTGTTGTGGGTGTTTTTTTGTGAGTTAAAGTTAAAGTGTTAAAGCTGATGTGGCGTTGACGTGACGCTGAGTTAAGTTATAACGTGAGTTATTGATGTGAATGCTCTTATACAACATTTTCATGTGAAAAAAAGACATGACTAGTTGAAAGCTTAGCCTCTAGCTCAACAACTTCTTCAAAAAAAGATGACACGTACAAAGCGGTTACCACATGTAGGTATTATATTTATTTATTTATTTTAATGGTAAAATAGGAAGTCTTTCTATTTTAGACATTTCCCTCGGCCCATCAGACTCTAAAAAATAGACGTAGAACATAAAATCATCGAGTCAACAATATAAATAAAACAAAGACAGAAAAAAATGAAATAAAACATTATACCGCCACTTTGCATCATTGCTAAGCCAGCCTTAAAAAGCACAATATAATAAGGTTAAATCGGATAAACCGAATAAGGGTATATCGGTTAATTTTTTTTTAGCATAAACTGCTTTACCTGCTTGTATTGTAAGTGTCCCAATAAAAATGAGACTGTGTCAAACAATTCCCATCTATAATAAATAAAATTGTGTATCTTAAAAATATATTAAATAATAGCCAATTTCAAAATGGGACATTTTTGCTTTTGTGGTACACAAAGTAGTGTAAAAAAAAAAAAGAAAAAAAAATCAATTTTAGCCTTGTGCGATTGTCCAACTGTGCGACTCCACCCATTTTTTGACAAGTGTCCTGAGGGTAAGTGGATGTTTTTTGTTCGACTAAAGTGACATCACGGTGTTTTTTGCTCAACTG